>JAWQUT010000211.1:926766-937655 GCA_033807755.1 Ellobium chinense
AGCTTTACAGAATCACGGCACAATACAAAGAACGTTTCGGCAAATTTGCCTTCTTCAGCAGACACAAAAACAAGTAGAGTGGACAAAAAAGGTGAACAAATAAATAAAATAAGCAACAACCGAACAAAAAATTACAATAAAAGGAAAATAAAAAAGCAAATGGAATGGAATTTAGACACTACTTCCCTGTATCCGGCACAGTAGTAAAATTTTACTACTGTGCCGGATACAGGGAAGTAGTGTCTAAATTCCATTCCATTTGCTTTTTTATTTTCCTTTTATTGTAATTTTTTGTTCGGTTGTTGCTTATTTTATTTATTTGTTCACCTTTTTTGTCCACTCTACTTGTTTTTGTGTCTGCTGAAGAAGGCAAATTTGCCGAAACGTTCTTTGTATTGTGCCGTGATTCTGTAAAGCTTTCTACCTACTTACAGTATACACTAACAGACCAAATGAAACAGCCTACACAGGTAATACAGGCACTCTGGGTATGGCACAATGCATACGCATGACGGATGACGGGATTCATCGGGCATCAAAGTAAAGCCCCAAACGCTGCAAGGTTATCTGGAGATGGGTTGAACAATAGCATAAAGCCTCCTGTGATGACTGGTATCTTTGTAAGAGACTTCTAGTTTCAACTAAACTTCTGGATCTAGCAATTTTGGTACGGTATGCGGCCGGCAAATAGGCCTAGCATACACGCCAAACGGTGCCGGCGAAAGCGAAACTAAGAAACGCGTGTCAGCATCGATACTGCTGTGTACTCCACGGCAAAACGGAATGCCAGTATATATACTGTACTGTACTCTATGATTTTCAATCGTTTGTTGTGAGACTCGAGTACTCGTGACTAAAACAGCCCATTTTGATGATTTTCAGTACAAGAAAGCTCTTTAAGCGCCCGACTTCGTTGCGGAAGGCATTCACGGTATTCTTTTTCATATTGACAGTCGATTTTCGTATTTTCAAGAGTACGATTCGTATTTTCGTACTGAGGTCAGATTTTCGTATGAAATACGAAAATTTCGTACTGGTTGGCAGCTCTGACTTGTCATAAACCTTCGTTGTCATTTTGAAGTTTACATTGCTTTCATTTGTATTTTTTGTTATTGTTGTTGTTGTTTTTTGTGTTTAAGGACTTGAGTTGATTTTAAAACAATAGAGTTAAAATTAAAAACAAGCAAGAACTAAGGATTCGAAGCATATGTGTCAAGTTGGAGAATGATAAGAAAAGAAGTTGACTACTACACATTAAAAACAAGTGGATAAGGAAGGCCCAAAGTAAAACACTTTCATTTTTTTTACAAGTACATAAAAAAATGTTGTAAAAAAAATTAAAGTGTTTTACTTTGGGCCTTCCTTATCCACTTGTTTTCGCTGTAATTCCCCCATAGGCCCGCAGTCCGTTTTTGTTCTACTACACATTACACATCCGGGTCGGAGAATCACACGAGCGCGAGGCCTACGTCATAGATCACTGCGTGCTGTTTGCATCGTACCCTGCGACCGGTGCAAACCAGCTGAAGCATCACCTCGCGCGCGTTTATGTTCGTTCGCAAACTCTCTAGGCCTACTGAGCGAGAGGAGATTGAACTGTGACCCGCCTTTCCCACTGCATGCCCCATCAGTAGGCCTATCAGGATTTCGCTTCCAAAAAGCGAAGAGTGTGTACAGCTGTAGTAGGATTGGTTTTTGAGTAACAAGCACAGACTGTAGCGCCAAGTGATGTTCCGTCTGTAAGCTGGATTTAGGTAGAGGTGGGGAATGGGGAGTGGGGGTTAAATTTACGTTGGCGGTATAACGAGCAATATTTACTATACTCAAGTTATGAATGTAACAGTTAAACTGTTGGCGAATGGCGGATGGCAGTATAACGAGATTTTTAGTGACTTTGTATAGGTGTCAGATCCGTTCCATGGCGAAAAGCTGGCGGTATGCGGGAATGGCGGTATAACGGGTGGCGGTATAGCGAGGTTTCACTGTACTTCGAAAGACTGCTGTTGGGTCCTTCTCTGCTGTTAGGTACTTATAGATTCATGTAGGTGGAGGGGTGTGATGGTGAAATCAGATGTTCACGCAGGTGTCTAAAGCTAAAATGTTTTCTTGGTTAAAAATTCCCCAACATGTATCACTATAGTATATTAACTATTGCTATCTTAGTGGATTATCATCTTCAATGGAAAGTATTTACAAGACCTGAATTAAGAAAAATAAAAGAAGGACATTTTACATTTATCCATAAAATAAGATATCCCACTGCAACCCATGCTAGTCTATCACGATATAAAAATAGTGACCCAAATATCAGAAAATATCAAATCTGAAAAGAATCCCTGACCAATGTGCAGCTGACTTACCAAGCAGATGCCTTCTACAGAAAAAATAGCGGTGCCAAAGAACAAGGGCAGCTCATCAAAGTTGCTGAAAGCTGGCCGTTCCGACACACTGGGAAGCCCCTGGACTATAAACTGGATGATGATTATCAAACCTTCGGGTAGAAAATATGATTACAAAATTAGTGAATATGCTGAAGCTTGCAACCATAATTTGTGACAGCTTTAGTCAAAAAAAAAAGTCAAAAATCTGAATCAGACTGTTCGAATTAAGGCATGATCTGATGGAACAGTTGGAACCTGATGTTTCACAGACACAGGAGATAGCCTCTATTACAGCAATAAACAAGACGTATGTTTATTTCTTTTCTCTGTTCTACATGAGATTCATTCACACAGTAATCCTTTGAAATTCACAAACAACTAGCTTTGTGTAAATGTGTATAAAGATGAGATGTAAGTGAGAGCTGAAAGAGCCATTTACTCCAAGTGGAATATCTGACCTGTGTGCTCAAGTAAACATTTGGGATAGGAGCAGCCAAGACCATTTTATATGAAACAGCCTGTGACAGTGTCCGAAAGTCAAAAACATAAACTACCGCATTTTAGACTTCTGGTTGAAAGTGCTGATGTCAAGAGTTATCAAAGGACATATTCCCATTTCAAGTTTTTAAGTAAATTTACAATTTTTTTCCTCCCATGCAAGAAATCCAAATTTCAGAAACCCAAAGAGAAAACAGCATTTCAAAGACAAGACAAGACAAGACAAGACAAGACAAGACAAGACAAGACAAGACAGGACAGGGCAGGGCAGGGCAGGGCAGGGCAGGGCAAGGCAAACTTAATTAATCCTTACAGAAATTCGCTCTGAATGATTGCAGTACATCTAATACATTTATCAGGGAATTACATTCATAAGATAAACGTAATTACATACAGATATAGTATACAATCGCATCCACTCACACACACACAAATACAAACATATATATATTATATACATAATCCTAAACATAGATCTATGTGCACAGGAGTAGAAGTCTCAGATCACGGGGGAGCATGGGTTCCAGTCCTAAACATTATATACAGAGACGTGCTCCCAGCCCTCCAGTGGAGACATCCACTCATTGAGATACACACCCACTCAACACCTATCATACCCACACCCACACCCACACACACAGAGACATGAGGCATCAGGATTTCTGTGTAACTGCTGACAAGTTCCATTACTGTAAAAACGTTGAAACAACTGCAAAATCCAGTTTCCAGTATTGTAAGTTACTGAAGAAGTGCTTTTTTCTTTTTTTTTTCTTTCACATGGATCTAAATTGCATGGCTTTACGTGAGAACCTAAATTTCATGAACCAGTGTGATAGATTTTTTCATGTATATGAGTGCAAAAGTATCAAGTAATCAGAAGCAACCCTGGTTCGTATTGATAGAAAAACATGCTACATTCAATATTGTCCAAACAAAATGATCTATAAATATCTGCATCTGTGTTTTCCTTGAGGGTTACCACCCACAATTTAAAAGCAGGGAGCCCCTTTTGAAATTTCTGAATGGAATTTTCTTTCATGGGAAGTAATTTGCATGAGTGAAGATTAGCTCACAAATTTCATGACAATTTAATCCTTGCAAACAACATCATAACAATAAAAAAAAAACAAAAAAAAACACTTCTACAGTAAATCAAAATGAATCTTTTCTTCACTTGACAGTCTCTTATCAGCTTACCTGTGACAGTGAGAATGTTTGCGAATGCTGAGAAGGGTGCAAGCATCTTGAGATTCCTGACACAGCAGTAGGGAATCAGAAGACCAGTAATGATCAGTTCATAGATGCGCAGGTTCAAATTGTCAGGATGAAACTGGCTGATCACCTGGTGATAGACATGCAACATCGTAACTGTTTGATTTAATATCATAGGTTGTTAGGTCGGTGTGGAAAACGATTACGTTGTGTCAGCAAGATATATGGGACAAAGTGACTCTATAGTTATGGCGGTGAACTAAGGATCTAATGTCTGTGGGTTCTGTTCCTGCCATGGTGCTGTAAATGCCTTGGAAAAACATTTCCTTCTTTTTCCTTAGTTTACCTGAGCATAAACTGGGTAAGCGGCTACAGGCAGTAAAAAAGACATCAGAATGTGAGTCATCACTGCCTGTAAATGGAGCCTGCATTATATGCTCCCTATGGGAGCTGAAAAAGTCATTGAATGATCTGACCTGCCCCATATATGGGCAGGAATTAGTCTGGATATGTGAGACTTGTAAACAACATTATTATTATTTTTATCATCGTTATTATTATTACTATTATTATCATTATTACATATATATTGCATTTCGGTTTTTCTAAAGCCAAAGGTTGGTCTGGATATCTCAATAACCATTTCATCAAGTTACTGTTACTTTTCATTTAGTTACTGCCTAAAATGTAATGCTTATTCGTTACTACGGAATGAAAAGCACTAAAATTATCAGCTGTAAAATGACAACTAGAATAGCACCATTCTTTTTTCAACCCACTGCCCTCTGAACAAATGCACAATACCACATTTCTATAATATTCCTCCTCCTTCCACCCTTGGTTTTTTACTTCTTAAACTGACCACTTTGAGTCAACCTACCGTCTGAATATTTGTGGCAACAAACACAATGTACACACAACAGAAGCCCAATTGTGTGAATATTAACAGGCCATTCACAATATACCTGAAAAAGAAAATAAAAAACTTCCTTTACCTGTGGACTGCAGTGTTAGATTTTATCAGCATAGAGGAGAATCAGATTTACTATGACTTTGACCCTCTGCATTAGTCCAACAATTTTTTTACAATTAGCTGAGGGAAGTTCAAAATACATATGCTCATAACAAATCTTTATCCACTTATGGAAGGGCTGCTGTGAAGGACAGTTAGGTACAGTGTCAGAGCCGCAACTGATTGTCCCCTGCGGCCCATCTTTACTTATCCCCTCCCTCTTCCTCCCATGAAAAAAAAAATGTGCAGTCAGTCAGTCAGTTTGCCCACTTGCTTGCCTGTGTCTTTGCCTGCTGGCCTGTCTATCTGTCTATTTGTCTGTCTGTGTGCCTGCTGGTACATAAATCATTCACCCAACCCTGTCAGTCAGCCAGCCAGCCAGCCATCCATCCAGCCACCAGACTTTTATCATCTAGATTGAAACAAATTAAAAAAAAAATAAAAACCATTAAACCTTTGCTAACTTACTTGGCAAGCTTGGAGAATCGTCTAAACCTCTGTGGACCAGTTTTCAGGCATACCTCTATCACCTCTGAATAGTCCAGGGCTATACTTCCAGTCCTATGTGACAAACAATAAAATTCAGTGAAGAAATCATGATGAAAGGTTTTCTGGAATATACCTAAAAGGGCCGATCTATAAATCTTTAGATAATGCATCATATGCAACTTAAATATATGGGAAATATTAACAGTCATTCCTGAAGTCCGGTTGTCGGGACAAATGGCTGTAATATATAGATGGTAATATATAGATGGCTGCTAAACCAGGTTTGACTCTACATAATATAGACTATGGCACTGATTCCTTACTACTTACCTTTTACATAGTATATGACTGCATCTGACCAGCATGTGCATACAGTGAACAGCTATTGCTCCAATACACAGAATGCCCACAAATCCAGTCTGAAAGTAACATCAACATTCGGTATGAGTAAATAAATTGTCATACCCAAAGAGAAGCAGGCAGGCAGAAATGCTTACCTTGTAATCTTGAATTCTTATGGACTGACTTGATAATTCAAGTTGATAATTCAAGGCCATGAGGTAAATTTAATGAGAGATATGGAACAAGGAACTGAAGTTATGTAACAAGACAGTTAATAGTAAGGCCAGACAGTTTCTCAGGTTTGATTAACTTGGCTTGACTTATGAGATTTGAGCATCAGGATCCAGTCTAATTCTAGATTTTTGTTAAGTCACTTAAGTGTGGCTCAGCAAACAGCTGAAAAGTTTATTGTCATTTTTTTTTAATTAAAAAAAGGTAGCATTACTGAATCTGCACTATTTTGTTATAGTCATGGGTATGCTTCAAGAACTGTGTGCCAAATCTTTGTTTTGGTATCGGTGATGATGATTTTATCATTTTTAATCAGGGTGTCAGGAAGGAATATAATGTCCTTGATACACCACATTGCTGTGGGAAGCATAACAAAGGGGGAAGGTCTGAGAAAAGGAGGGAGTAGGAGAGGAAACTGTTGTCAACGATAGTACGATCTCAACTCAAGCTTCAATACTTAGAGCCACTGAACTAGGAAATGATGAACTGAACAAGAATGTTTGGGCTGGAAAAAGCTTGAAACTAGTAGAAGTGATCTTCGTGATCTGAGATGTTAAAAAAAATCAAGACTATCCGCTAAAGTAAGAACATGGATGACTACAAGAGTAAATAAAAATGAGGTTGGATCTTATTTAAGGATTTATTGAAACTAGAAAATACTTATAAAAGGTGTGACATTTAAGGACTGCACCACACACATAAACCCAAATTTCAGACCAAACATGTGTTATTCTCTAAGTGAAAATTTAAGTCCCACACCAACTAATGGCATAACTGCACATATTGCACTTGCACTCTTGGTCTCAAAAAGCACCAGTGTGGAGGCATGGGTCATGAAAAAAAAATGTCTCTAGCACAAAAATGGCCATGTTATACCATGAAAAGAACAAGTAGTGGCTGAGTCAAGACAGGAAGGCCTACGCAAGCTAAAATCAGCTTTTGCTCTCTTGCAGGAAATTTATGTATAAATACACTTCCACTTTGCTTTGATGTATTTTTTTGAAAATATGGCTGCACAAGAAAACAGATACTGTACAAATATTTGAGTGTGTGGGATTAGAGCTAGAAGTTTTGTTGGCATTGTTGCAGAATGGAGCCACACTTGGAACCTGAGGATAAGAGGCACACAAACAAACTTCAAGGATTCATGTGCTCTTCCTTAAATACCTACAGTTAATAAGTCAGTTCTAACGGTCACTATTTGTTTGATATTATACTCTGATTACTAGTTTAGTTTTTCATCTTGCACCATAGTTTTTCATCTTGCCCTAAAAGCAAAACTGAAATGATCTACATAATTCATCAAAGTCATTGTGTTCTGTTGCAGAATCAGCATTCTCAGTGTGTGAAAGCTGTAAAATGATGCCAGTATGCAGTATTGAATTTGCTAATACTGGAGGTGACATGGGAATGAATAGTATAGAGACAATAAAATGGGGTAATCCCAAACTTAGACACCGTAATGGAAATGGATTAATTTTGCCTGGGAGGAGCCACCAACAATGGAAAGACTTCCAGTCAGGGGTTACACAAGCAGCCTGAGGCCCATATCATGCCTATATGCGAAGATCCAGACAGCTATGAACCATCTGGCAACTGGCAACATAAGTATCTACTCTCTGCCTTGGTTGTTGGCAAGGGGGACAAAGTGCCAAATATCCCATGAATGATGTCATCTTAGGGCAAAGTGACAAAAGAATAGAAATGGAGTGGATAGGTTTGAAAAAAAGACATAAGAATGGGGCAGGGACACTATTAAGTAACAATGTACTTTAAGGTACTTGGTAATTTTGCTTTAATCTCGGAAGTTGGTCATGCTGCTTAAATCACACTTCAAACTTTAATTTACGACAACAAGAGTCACACACAAAAAACTGCACTGAACAAGTCAGTTATCAGTTACCAGAGGTCTTTTCATCTATTTGGAATGCAAAACAATTTGCTGTTGAAACCATTATCTCAGTTTGTGTTTGTGTTTGTGTGCACGTTTTTAATTTTATCACTTAAGTATTATGCAAGAGATAACCCTCTTCCCGGACCTTGCCCATTTTAATCAGAATGTTATCTAATGTAATTCACATCATGTAATCTATCTGTCATCCAGAGCACCTCCACAGACTGACTTTGCTCTGAATCATCAAAATGATTCATCATGTACACTTGAATATGTTTACAACGGAATTCACAGGCCCCATTAAATTGTTTCATATTAAGTGTACTTTAAATTATCTATAATAAGGAAGATAGTATCACTTCATTACATGATGTGGCGTTGCTGACTGGTCGGGGGGATAGGGAAAGGAGGCTGTACATGCCAAAGTATTACAGAATTCGACCTGGCATGATTAGGTGTAAAAAGAAAAACTGTAAATTTATAAAGATCATATTGCGCAGCATTTGAAATTAATACAGGAAGCAACTTTTCCTTGCAGTTTAAAATCCTAAATATAGTGATATTGTGTCATCAGCATGCATCTTTCACTGATGTTATTCTTTCATGCACGGATGACTGTATGAAAGTAAGAGAGAGAGGGAGAGAGGGAGAGAATGAAAGAGAGGAGAAAGAAGAGAGAGAGATAAAGAAAAAGCGTGAGAAAAAAAGAGAGAGATGTGTATGAGTGAATGTGCAAGTGATAGTAGAGTGGTTTGGGTGAGTGAGCAAACGAATTAATTGTTAAAAAGAATAATGGTACTTTTACTTATTTACAGCCGGAAGTTGTCTGAGCTCAATTAAACCAAATGTTATTGCTACTGATATTGATAGCAGGTATGCCCAGTAAGACAGAAGAAGGAAGGTATTGCACCACAATCCTTAAGGCAAGTCTGGAGAAGGGTTATTTTCATGAGGCAGCTAACTTGTTACAAGAGAGTGACACCGTTTTCTGCTTGCAAAACATTTCACAGTAGCACTAGCTATGTATTAAGAGTTTTCATAATGCATACATCGATATGTAATTAACAGCAGCTTCCTCTTTCTCCCCTACCCTTCCCAGCACTCTTTATGCTCTTCAGGAGAGGAAGGTAATGAAGAATTACAGTTTTGGATACTTTCAGAGGTCAGTCTTCAGCTTTGTGTGCTTTGCCTGGGAGGGGAAATCTAGGAGTCTATGATGCTAAGCAAAATAAGAAGGGAATACTATATCTCGCAGCACAATGACATGATTTCTTAGACAATCCGGGTTTGTTGTTTAGTTTTGTTTTGTTTTTGTTTTTTTGGGGGGGGGGGGGNGGGGGGGTGTCAGAATAACAATCAACTTATCTGATTTTATAATTCTTGGAGCAGTTGTGAAAGAAAACCCATCCTACAATGGCAAGATACCATCAAAGTTCGAATGAACTTGTATGTGATACGTCATACACACATGCTAACTACTGGATATTGTGAGATGCTTTTATCAGACCTTTGAAGTGGAACACTTCACCATGATGGAAAATTTTATCTACTTGTGGTGATTGTCCGATGAAACAATGACATGACTCACTGATCAATTGGTACTGTTTGTTCATGGCCTTGTTTTACATTTAACTTTTCCATGAACTACTGAACTCAAAACACAAACTGCAAGGGTAGTTACTCTCCTCATTAATGGACTTGTCCCATTCCTTCCCCCTCACCGCCCTCCCCTTCCCCCTCCACTCCCTGTCTCCCAGTCTTCATGTGTTTAAGTTTAGAGACCAAAATGTAAAAAAGGCTGAAATGTCTAGTTTTGGTCTCTTTACATAGAGAAGTTCAGCTGAGCAATTAATCAATCACTCTACTCTCCAACTATTACATGTTAGCTGAATCATAAGAATACAACTCTTATGATTAGGATCTAAGTACTGTGTGCCTGCACATGCTATTTAGAGCACACAATACGTAAGTCCCAAATCTCTGACACCACACAACACATTTAGTCAATTCAGGAAGGTCAAGAAGGCCACGTCAGCACACATTCTTTCTCAGGCTTTATGCACGCAACTCCTTTCTTTACAATCAATAAATACTGTTTACTTTATCACAAAATCTCAAGACCTCTTTTCTTCCTATGTCTTCTTTTTTTTTTTTCCACTTTTCATCAGTCCCCATAAATCACAGCAAAACATTCACAGAAATCCTACTGAGATTGATCAAATTATTGCCTGACAAAATTCACTTCACATACTTCACATTCACTCTGAATCACCCCTAAAAACTCCTGCCCAGAACAGAGCATGCTTTGTCTGAAGGAAATTAGTACAATCATAATCCCTTTCTGACAAAATCAAAATATACATCTTTCTATTTCCTCCAGTGTCCTCCTATTTCAATGTTAATGGGCCAGCAGAGCATGACAGGTTTATAGACCAAGTAATCAAATCTTCAAACACAGACTACACGTTATATCTTTCCCCATCTGTCCAAAAAAGTGGCAATACAGATACTTATATGTATTGTTATTATGTGAATGTATACCATATATGGTGGAGTTTACCATAATGGTCTATAATAAACACTGAATTGAACTGAATACATGTATAAAGATTTATGTGCTAATCCAATGTATGTGTAGGGGGACTGGGTTGTTGGATAAAAGGAGGGAGGATAAAGGAGATAAAAAAAATGGAAAAAAAGTTCTACTACTGGAGTCAATGTCACAGATTTTAAAATTCTCTGTAGACATGATCCTTCATTCTCCAAATGACTCTCACTGTTTGCAAAGAACATCACAAGCATAGGCAGTTTGGGATCTAAATCAATGGGG
>JAWQUT010000211.1:946090-1076969 GCA_033807755.1 Ellobium chinense
GGGGGGGGGGGGGAGGAGTCAGGCGGGTAAGAGGGAAGAGTTGGTCACGACCAAATCATGCCACAGTAGCCAAGGACTCTCCCACTAGTATTTTGCTTAGAGTTATAGGCAAGGTTAAGAAAGCGAAAAACAGGCATGAAAGAATTCCTAAATGATTCGAATGTCTAGAGAATCCCAGTGAATTTTATTCTTCTCTTACTCCGGAAGAGTACTTGGATACTGTCAGTCATGCAATTCAAGACCCATCTGATATTTAGTGGCGGCACTTTTTTTTGTGTGTGTCTAGGGTTCTAGCACTGGTAGTTCGAAAGTTCGGGGGAAGGGAGGAGGAGGGGGGAGGAGGAGGCGGGTGTTGATGCACTTACAGCGCCTCTCCTGATAAACGATAAACTGCCGCACTTACTTTTTTACAGCTACAAATCTGTCTCACCCATTCAGTAACAAAATATTTTTACAAGGTTTGGTTTTTGACATGGAAGAATTCTAAACGTTCCATTATACACAAGCACTACAGACACTTTTGGCACAGTGTTCACCAGTTTCACTCAGCAGTCAGTGTTAAGTTTTCCTGCTTAACATTCACCACAAATACAACAACAAAAACATGTGCTTGTAATGTAATGGTCAGTCAAATGTTCTGTCACTAGTCACAGTGAAAGGAATGAAAAAGAGGATCAAACATAAACAAGTAACTGCTGAACTGCTGCTGCTGAAGTCAATATTCACTTTATTCATCGAACAAATTTTATGTGGTTTCAAAATCTATTAACAACGATATTCACACTAAAATGTATTCATGCTGAACAGAGTTATTTTGCTCTCTTTATTTATATATGGTTTTGGTCAGTTTTTATCACCAACAAGATTTTTTTTTCATTATTTATTTGAATTACAACATAGTATGCATATACTCTGTAAACTTAAGTGTACCAAGACAAGTTGAAAAGAAAGAGAATTCCATTCAAGTACATGTATACGGAATGAAAATGTCATAGATGCATGAATAACATGGCTATGTAATGTCAAAAGATCAGCTCTGGAAACTGGCCAAAAATGGGCTTAAGATGATACCTCCAATGAGACAAAAGTATTGAAAGCATTTTCTTTAATTTGATTACACGTGACCTGAAACAGACCAATAATCTTTTTTTATATCCCCTTTGTCAACGTGCAGCCAGTTGTTTTGTCACAGGGATGTGACAATTGATCGCAAATCTGATTTCCACAGCCACAAAGAAAATCAAAAAGCTAAGGAAAAAGGAAAATTGGAAGAAAACAAAATTTAAAAATGTACATGAATCAAAAACTGAGAAAACTATGAAAGTTTGTTTTATCAGATATGTATACAGCTGCATAATATGCTATGAAAAGGTCCAATTAAATGGATATAATATGAAAATGCCATCTGATTTACATGCATACATGTACTGAAGTTTACATATTATATCATCCTGTTTGCAAAACTCTGTAAAAACAAGATGAAAAAAAATGCCCTGTGACATTTTACACAATGCAAGTGTTCGTGATAATTCTTTAATAATGTTAGACAGTAGGACTCACAACTTCGAATTCAAAGACACTCAAACATGTTAAGGAAATGCTTAATGTGAAACTCTTGATATTACAAAACATTTAGAAGATCCCAAAAGTTTCTTATATATTTTGCTGTTCTTCTTGCGAAATGTGACAACCATTTACCTGAAAAATAAACTCCTAATAAAGAATTTCTAAATTGCCCCCCCCCCCCTTTCTTTTTTGGATTAAACCATCGTCTTTCTCATTTGCAATAAAACTGCCCCCATCCATGCCCGCCCTCTTCATAACTTTCTAAAGGCCAGAAAAAGGTTTGTTATTCATTATTAACCACCTGGAGCACAGTCCATCTCCACATACAGCACAATCTTGGTTGCTGTGCTCTGAAGTGGGCAAAGGCAGGTGACCCTTATCGGAATATGGAATATCAGAAAAATGCCTTTTATGAAATGATTTAGCGGGTCTGTGAATTCTAAATTAAACATGTTCCTTCAATAACTTTAAGGACTTACGACACTACTGTTTCTAGGTGGCAAAATGCTCTGGTCCCAAGTACCTTACTTTCATTTTTCAAAGTTTACTCATTATCTTGAACACCTCCCTAGCTTGAAGTTGTGGACCGGTTCCCTAAAATACAAGTTTGTGAAATCCCACTTTAAAAGTACAATATTGCTGCAGTCTTCATCCCTGCAATTGCCACAACACTTGAACATTACCAACAGCAAAATTAGTGCGTTATTTTAAATTTATGACAAGTGTTTTTAATGTGGATCACCGCATATCAACATACTGTATTTATGCTGCACATCTCATCTTTCCCTATCATTCACTGGGTTCATCCAATGACATGAAAGACGGTTCCATAGGCCCATATAGAAAAAAACCCAGACAAGGAATTAAAGGGGAGTGAATATCTTTTTCTGCATTAGATATATAGATTACTGCTATCTTTTGTCATTACTATGCCCATCAAAAAAGGGGCAGGGATCTAGATAGGATAATCTGTTTGTTTTAATGTCATGTGCTATTACACGCAATATGACACAAATTTAAATGAGTGGCGTCAGAGAAATAGAGATAATGATTCAAGCACAAAGTTCTGAACATAAAATATCTTTAAAAGATCAAACCACCAACTGAGTTTGCATTATCCCTTAAGTTGATTCTTTGGGATCTTTGGTGGTGAATGGCATGGACCAGCTTGTGTATCACATCAGACAGAACAAACAACTGTTTTGTTG
Organism: Ellobium chinense; assembly: GCA_033807755.1. Taxonomy (NCBI): domain Eukaryota; kingdom Metazoa; phylum Mollusca; class Gastropoda; order Ellobiida; family Ellobiidae; genus Ellobium; species Ellobium chinense. The sequence continues at coordinate 948,865 of JAWQUT010000211.1, forward strand.
TGAAAGATTGCAACAAGATCAAAAGTCAAAATCGGTGTTTTAAAAAAAAAAAAAGGGCAACACAACCATACCATGTTAGCAAATTGGAAGCCAAAGGTTTGAGAATGCATTGATAAACATGAAAATCATTCAGCACATTCTGTATGTCAAAATGTCAAAACTAAAAGTCTCTTGTCTTTCTGTCTGTCCAAATGACATACTGTATATCCAAAGGTCATACTGTTTATCCGAAGGTCCTACAGTCATTCATTAAATATACAAGGCAAGATCCCTTTCATCAATCTATTGTCATTTCATGGACAGCAGTCATCTGAAATGCATCAAATTATCTGCGCATTCTCTACATTTCAGTTCATATTCATGCACACAGGAATCTGTCCAGAACCAAAGTATTCAAAATGCAGCAATCCATATTTGCTACCTGTACACACAAACGACAGAAGCGGTGGCATTTTTTGGGGGGAGAGGGGGTGGGGGTGTTGCTCCTTTGGTGAAGATCTAATTTTCGTGACTTTTGCAATGGTGACACATTAGACTTTCTCAAATTACAGTACTTCCAAGAAAATAAATGTTTGGTTAAAATTTCTTTGAAGGCCTTACTGCTGGCAAGGAAACGGTAAAGAAGTGCAGACATTTTAATTACTATCTTCACTATGTCAACATTATGTCCAAATGTGTTTCTCTCAGTATGAGGCAGGTTATCGGTTTGACAGTTCTGTAATATCATTCTAGTCAAAGATTTCTAAGTTCAGGCACACATGAGAAAAGTATCATTTGGGGCTCGTGACATTAGATCCTATCATACAGCCTTTTTGACTTCTCATAAGAATAGATCCTCGAAAAAAAACAAACCCAAAAAACATCTTCATTATTGTACATCCTGATGTGAAGTCATATACAGGTACTTCTTATTATGTTAAACTGTACAATCTCTGAATGTCAGTATAGACAAGATATTCAAAATTATGCAACACAAATGTCTCAAACACTCAAAATAAATCAAATTACCCCTCACCCCTATATTTGCGCACATTTATGTAATACAATTCTCCAAGCCCCACTACAGATCCTAGTGGAAGTATTTTAATGATAAAGATTTAATGATAAAGTTGTTCAAAAAGACATGTATTCAAGGACTGTGGCAACAATTTTAAAAACTTTGCATAATTCTAAAAGATTTTATCCACTCCTAAGAGGCATCTCAGAAAAAGAGAATATGTCATCTTCACAACAGTATCTCCATAAACATATTTGTGACTTGCAGAGCGGTAAATGTATGAGGCCCATCATGTGACTACAGATGTGTTAAGCACTGTCAAAGCTGCAAGAGTCTGAGCAGCAATTCTGCAGAATCACAATGACGTAGAACTGTAAGAAGTTTGTTAAGTCACCTTCAGAAGTAAAGCCTAAGAATTATGCTTTGTGAATTCCTTACTATTCTCCATATCTATTTTAGTCCTCATGGTCCTATCTATTTTAATCCTCATGGTCCTATGACAGAATTAATTCTACCGTCCCCTCACTATGCTTGAATATGGTGGACGAATTTTGCGGCCTTATGCCAGCTGATTGGCTGGTCAGTATCCATAGCAATGGTCATACAGCCAGTGGAAGAATGGTCCCAAGGCGCCTCATACTACGAGAGTTATTGGGCTGTTACATCAATAATATATCAACATTCTATATCAGACAATCAACAATAATAAATTCTCTGACACTGTGAGCTTTTTAGTATACTACCCATTCATAACTGCAATATGGCAAGAGAGGAGCTCAGATAATGTTACTAACTCCAACCTTAAGATTCTATCATCATGAGACTCACAATTGTAAACTGACATGCCCTGAGTAGAATTTCAAGTTTGATAAAAAATTAAACAGTTCTACAGTGGAAGTTGGCTAAACCAAAACTGCAGTCACCAGATATATTATTTTATTCAACCTACTGACAGTACTTCAGATAACAAGAAATTCTCATTAGTTTTCTGATTTCATAAAAAGGAGGCACCTATAATAACAAATGCACACAATAATATTTAAAAGTGCTGTTTTATGGAAAACACACCTCAGATTTAGTCAAATTCACATAACTGTACCTTTACACAAAGCCCAATGTGCGTTTCATTCCCTTTGGATTATTTTCTCCTAGCTTTTACAGTCTTCATGATGGCCAACCACATGCAATATCACTGAATTGAAAAAGTGTGATTCTTGTAGCTTCTTACAAAATTGTGATTCTGATACAGTCTTTTCCAAAAATGACAGAAGAGATCTTATTGTTTAATAACAAATATGGTATTGTTTGCTAGTGTCTTTTTCATGGCTGTCATGTGCAAAGGAAACATGCAGGTGTATGACTATATGTAGCACATTCCACGACATCAGGGTACATTTATATACTGTACAGTTGTAGACATCAGAGCCTGTTGCCTATTTTCCTTAACAGTGACCTCAAATTAGAGAGAGCCTATGAGGTTCAGTATGTGCCTGATGAGCTTAGATGACAATGGGAAACTTTTCAGTAGAGGGGTATCCGGGCACGTTCCTTTCCATAAAGTAGTATGAATTCTCAAGTAACATTAAGGCATTTTAGCAAAATTTCACAAATATTTCTGATAGTGTGACTTTCCACATAGCCTGGCTAAGACATAACCAACTTCCACTGTATTACACAACTGAAGAGCGGTTTTCCAAAACTCAGTAAATGCACTTTCACTGAAAAATGAGTTGGTGGTGCATTCAAAGATGCATATATGTGTTAATTCATTCAAAACCTAATTGATCTCAAAATCTGCACTCCTTCAAATTTTACGATTTTACATCATTTAATAGTAAATAAAAATCTGTGTGTAAAGAGCAATCACTGTAATGTTATTTCCCTTTAATTCAAAAATATTCAGAGACCACATACCAAGTTTTGACAAAAATGCTCTTCAACTGTAAAAATAACTGTAATGCAAAGTTCGTCCTAAGCTGATAATTAAGGTACGGGTATTTCGAGAAATGCTTAGATCAATTATTAAATAATAAATAATCATACATGTCACCTTTTACAAAACAAAAGTAAATAATAACTACTCGTACATCAGATTCTGCAACCGCCGGAGGTCTCACACCATCATTTAGAATACAGTATCCAACACTCGAGATTATAAAAAAAACAACAACACTTCTCAGTCCTACAGTACTTTAAAGCCCACAGACAGCGGTGATGGAAATTTACAACACTTACTTAAGTTACCTTCGGTCCTCACAAGTGTCAAAAAGAAACTGTGGTATGAGACCTGAGCATGGACAGTCAATAGTACTTGAGACCCTCAATAACCATGAAAGCGGTGTAAATCATGAGTACGAGACACTATTGTAAAACATAATGCCAGAAGGTGATATCCAACACAAACACAACTCAGATTTCTACACTTTGTCACATTTAAGGTGCAAGTTGCATGGCTTCAGAAAACATGCATAAAGAAATAAAAGGAAGCAAAAACTAAACTTAAGAAAGAAGAGAGCTGTACAAATGAATACTGATGTGATTAAGGAAAACATGGATCAGACATTAACAGATTTATAATACAGTTTGAATTATGTAACAGACATCACTTGACTCACTCACTGCCCACACACTTTTTTTTTTCGTATTAGCACCACTATACTCTTGACTTCTCTGGTAGGTCAAAGCCTAGATGTACTAATAAGACTTTTAATCTGAATATCATAGGATTTTTTTTTATACTAGCAAATATATAGGGCTGAAATGTTTTGTCAAAGACTTTTCTGTTAAAAAGGATGCCAAAGTTTACTACATTACATTACATTTCTTTCCCCCCTGTTTCTTCATCACTGCATTTTGTCTGGGATTTGCAACCTGGAAAACCACTCTGTGATCTGGAAGCAAGCAACAAGTCAGCAGTAGCATAATCTAAATTGCAGGTGTTCACATCTAATCTAAATATTATGTGTTTCTAATCTGCCATATACACTGCATTGAAAGTGCAGCAGTTCCTGCCACTAGTCTCAAAAGATGATATGGTTCTGATTTATGCCGAGTCTAGAGACAACTGCAACCGCTGTGAAAATTTTGAACACCAGGATTAAGATACAGGTCTCTTCTCAAAAAGAACATTGCTTTGTCATTCTTCATATTTTTTTCTTCATCCAAATGGGCACTGCTCATATCTGATCTTTGTGGTTTTCTCATTACTTCTGGTACACTACCTTCCCTTATGGGTCACTCCCAACATACATCGCCTGTATCATTAAGGAGTGTAGAGAAAATAGCATCCTGACTTATATAGGTGTGTCAAATAATAAAAGGTTCACCAACTGCAACAAATCTTACAGCACCCTATACTTTCCCTTCCATCCCTGTATGGGAATTTTTGAATGGTACGCATCTGATCCTGGCAAAAAATGGCAGAGAAAGAGAGAGTCAAATTGCAAATAATGATTTGGTGGCAGGAAAATTATACACTTGAACATGCTTATTATGAAATTCAAAGGAGGTTTGAATCTGTTTCATATTTCATATTATTGATCCAATTCAACTGTAACTTTGGGGTTCTCAAAGTGTTTTGGAATGGCAGTGGTTTCACATGAGGAATTTTCATGATAAGCAGGGTCAAGCATAGTATGAATGATGGTTTTCAACAAATAAACAAGTAAGTGTATGTTACAACTTCTTAACTCAGATTTTAAATATTACTGGCTCTGTTCATTTGGTTAACATTTTAGAATGGAGTACACATATCTTAAACACTTTGCTCGACACACTTCTTGTCTTCACCCTCTGTGCTGTGAATAGGTTAATAATATCCTGTAGTGATGGCAGCTGACTTTGTGGCTATGAAAGTTGTGATCGAGCATCTGGAAGAAATAACAAAAAGAGGATGTCACCAGTAGAGAAATGAACAATCACAACAGAAGATTTACTGCTGCCTATGCTGAATGCGGAAAAGAAAAATACATGAAAATCGGCGGCATAAAAGTGCGCATTTCCCTCATACCAGAGATCTGCTAGGTCTTTCGGCCATCACAAAGGTCTGTATTTGTAACAAACAGGCAGGTAGTGCTGACACTGTTATTTACTTTTCTAAAATAATGTAAGAAACCAAAATTACATACCTGACTGACTACTGGCATCCCCACCTTGACCTGCAAGAGAGAACAAAGAGTAACAGAATTAGGATTGGCTTAAGTGCTCAAACAATAACAAGATATGAGAGTGCATGGTTGCCTTAGAACTAACACCCCATGACAGAAGGTAACAAGCCTAAAATGGTTCTAGAAACATTCTTGTTAGAATACCCCATGCAAGAATCAATAAGACAAACAAATAAACATAAATACAAACTTATATATCTAGAGGCCATGAAATCCCATACGCCGAGATCTAACACTGATTAGAAACAAAAACAGTATTATGTGTTTCATGGTTGGTAAATAAGTGAAACAGACTGTGAATCACCAGAATATTAAGGCAAAAAAATGCTAAAATCCAGGCATGCAAAGAAAACACACAAACTGAATTTTGCACTAGTAAGGAATACTGTACATCCCCCAAAAAACATATGCAGAACACATACCAAAGAATCATGCCGCCTTCACAAAATTGAATCAGAAAACATGTCACAAACTTGTATAGGAAACAGAATCATCACAAGCATTAAAATGCTTTTATCTCTAATCCTCACTTAACAGAAGAGCTGCTGCAAGCACATGCACGTCATGCAAAGAAGTACAAATTATATCTCAAAAGGGAATCTGGGTTCACAGAGTAGACAGACCAAAAAAAAAAACAAACCATAATACTTGCACTCCATAAATGTGTATGGCTCAAGGTATTGAAACTTCCCATGTTCAAATTTAATAATCAGATCAGGAGTGGCAGCAGAGGATGGCAAAACCTTCAGGCACTGTGCTTAACATACGAGCTCTGTTCAACATGGAATCTGTTTTCTCACTCTTTCTATCTGTTTGTTTGTTAATCTGTTTGTTTTGGTGTTAAGGATCTGATTTTCAGTTTCCTGAAATTTTTCATCATTCTACCATTCCTGCAATGTAATGCACAATGCAACTGCGACAACTGACGCCTGACGTTTGAGACAAAATCAAATTTAATCACCCTTCTGAACTGCACTAAGGAAACATGCAAAACAAAAGAAACTAGGTAACTAGGAGAGTGTCAACAAAATTATCATAAGACTGGTACACCAACACCAAAACATACTACATAGAGTCAAGCCGTATCAAAAATTCTGAAATAAACTACCTCCAAAAGGAACGTTTTCACTCTTTATCCATCACTGTTAGCATTACTAACATTTACAGCAACACTCTGAGCCACATAGTTTGACTCTCTGACATTACTTAAGATATAGAGATAGCTCTCAGCTAATTAATAGATGAATCATAATATAAAAAACATAAGGGTTTTTGGTTAGGACCCATGTGAATGCATTTCCCCGCAAATTTCAATCAAATTTGCTGAGTGAGTCACAAATTCAGTGTAAATGGTCCTTTTTCGGTCCGAAGCAGTGTACCGTCTGACTAAGAATTTATAGAAAATGGATTTTCCCACATCCAAATGACTTGTTCAATTATTAAAATTGGTACCCATGCACATGACGTCACTTCTATTGTGATGTCTGCAGCCAAGCTAGTGTTATAAGGCCAAAAAGCTTGGTGGGTTTTGCAAAGGAACTAGCATCTAGAATTATAATTTACACACAATGATGCATTTGAACACAATAACTACTGGAAGAGGAGCAGTATAAATGCATATTGATGTGATCTGGTCATTTGTTTCACAGAAGTATCACTGTAAATTTACAAGTGCTTTGACTAGCCAATAAAAATGGGGAATATGACAAACAATTACATATGGGTTTATAGGCAGCTTGTTACACCAGAACAGATGATTCTTTCCTACTGGTTTACAAAACTCATCATGATAAAGACATCCAATCAACATGGACATAGTCCACATGCAAGGATGAAAAGCTGTCAAATGCAATAAATCTCAAGTGGACCATTGTCATATTAAAGAAATAAATAGTGTTAAACGTTCGAGAACCCCATGCAAGAAATTCTGTATAAACTGTTTGAATCATAATTATTACCTTCAATCTGATATTGGGCATTCAATCTAGTATGCAATATAAATCAAACAGTTTTTGTCTGCTGAAGCTGCTCTGGTTTTTAATTGGTGAAATTCATCATGACTTGATGGCAAAAACCATGTTTAAAATGGGAAATCCTAAGGACCATAACCTTCCTGGAAGGTTCATACATGTAAGTACCCCAATAACAAATTTTGAACTTAAGCTTTCCAGTCTTTGTTTTGTGTCTATTCCATGACAATTTTGTCTTGTCATCATTAAGTCATATCCTGCATTAGGTGTAGGGGGGGTTCTAAGCATATGCTTGAAGCTCTATCAAAACGACACCCCTTAACAAATATTTACATTTTGCATGCCAAATGTACTTATTATGAACTAATGACATGCTGCCACAGAGAAAATGTGCAGCACATACTATTTTGGGAAAATATTATTTTCACACATGAAATGGAAACAGGAAGGAACAAAGTGACTCACATCTAAGCAATGCCTAGGACTAAAACAAATCAAGTGCAGGTTAACTCTATCTCCCATCCTTGCTGATTACAAGAACACTTGTTCTCGAGGACTTCAATTAGAAACAGGCAGACTACACTACAATAGAAGTACAACAATATCAATTTAAACCCACACCAAAATATTCACTGCAGAAGAAATGGACTGGGTACATTCACAACAGCTATAAAGCATTTTTTTTTTTCAGTTCTTTGTTGGCAAATTCTCACCCTGTTTATTAAGAGAATTTAATATATCTAATCTGTTCCTTTGTGATTCATTCAGATCTGTTTCCCTTTGAGAGAGATCACTATAGCGAGGAAGCTGTCTTGGGATCTTCTGAATATTCTGGAGACCTGGCACGAGACCTTGCAGAAGATGAGACGCATACTGTGAAAAACTATCCTGAAAGCTTAAGGCACTGATGGATGCTGTTGAGACTGGTTTATGGGTTGGTGAACTCCCACCTGATGAAATCACATGCTGAGATCCCACTTTTTCAAGTGGCAGTGAACCTGTTTCTTTACTAACTTGCTCTGATGGTTTAGATCTTGTTAGTAAGTTCCCTGCACTTGATGATGAAATGAATTCTGCTGGCTGTGAGACAACACTTTTCGTACATGAAATACCGCGTGATGATCCAGCTTCACAGCGAGATGGAAACTGTGCTGGAAGGCTTCGTTCTATTGAAGTAAAAATATTCTTATTGTTTGCAGGGTGTGACCCAGTCGATGATAAAACATTTTCCCTTGCGCCTGCAGGTAGAGGAGTTTTCAATGTAGTGTCAGTTTTACTTGAGGCAGCCAACAAAGTCACAGGGACTTTGAAATTTTTTAAATTTGGAGACAAAGAAAACTTATCTCCAGAGTTTTTCTGCAGCCTGGGCATTGGTGGAGGTGATATTTCTTTTCCATTAGATGTGAACTTTGGTGGAGGCATGGTTTGTTTCTCTAAGACTGGTGGTAAACGAGGATTATCAGTTTCCAATTTCTTCTCATGCACTGCCCGTACTCCTGTATTTATCTGATGTCCTCCAGCAAGAGATTTTGCAGTTAACAGCCTATTACCTTTCTCACAAATGCTCTGGTTTTGTGCCAGTATTCTATTGTCTGATGCCCAGGTCAGTGCATCAGAATTCTGCAAACCATCATGGCTAACAGATTGGGTAGATTGTCCAACTTTCTTGATGACACTTCCACAGTCCAAACCCTGTCTCTTAGATGATAGCGATTTCAAATCTGATCTTGGAAGTGCATCTCTTTGGGTCTCTGCTTTCGGCTTTAAATCAGAACTCCATCCCTCATTAGGGTTTGACTTTTTCAAGGTTTGTGAGGATGATAAATATGGGTCTGAATCTCCCTGTGGAATGCTGCTGGTCACACCACTGCCAGCGCCACTAAATGTAGAAGTAACATTGGTGGTTTTACCTGTATGTCCAACAGTCGCAGGCTTTATTCCTGCAAGCAGAGATTTCAAATTTCAAAATTAAGTGTTTCATTCACGACTGCCTGCAAAGCCATGGAAGGATGACAAAATGATGCCTTTAAATAATCCCAATGAAAGTATTATGACAGTGATGTTTGTGTGCATTTTGTATACTAGTGGGTGCCAGTTTCGGTTGTTAAAACTTATGAGCCGCTTGAGTTGAAACTGACAGAAAGTGCAGAGAAAATACTAGTATGAAAATGATTAACCATGAGGATGAAACTTTTCTGGAATCATTAAAGCAGAAGAACTGATATATATTTCAAACCGCCCAGCACCACATATTCCTATAAAAATGCAGAGTGGCCTCTTTAATTCCTCCATTCTGCACATGTCCAACAATGTCAAAAACCCATTATTTTTTTCCCCAGTTTTGGACAGAAATATTTATCAATCACAAATCAAGCATGAAACCTCTGCTTTAAGGAGTGATGACCTGGCTGTGGAATGAATGACCAAAGTGCTGATGATAACTGACTGCAGAGTTTTTCTAAACAGTAATGATACAATCAGCAAACATGAACACAGACAAGCAAAAGGGAATAGGCATAACACAGTGAAATATGGAATAATGAGTCTAAAAACATGACATGAGTTTTCATGTCCATGCAACTGGTACTCTAAAAAAATGAAAAGCAGGTTGTTTTTGTATAATGCCATGTCATACTGAAATAATTTGCTGGTGTGATTTATGTTTATCATGTCGCCACCCAGGATTAATACGGCTGCAAGTCCAACAAAGACTTCAATGTGGACATGCAGTTCAAAAATAATCTTGTTTTCCAGTACTTTTCCTGATGAAAATGATCTATGGTGCATACCGAGACAATCTGGCGAAGAAAGAGCATCGTTTTGTTACCGCATGCGTGTGTAATATGACGCAATAAAAACAGCTGAAAGGACCGGGATTTGCCTCTTGCATCTAGAGTTATTCCCCTTTCCTGAACGCTAGCGGCTTGTAGCAAAAATGATGACGCCACTGAAGTTCCAGCAACTACAGACACCTCTATCTGACAATGACAATTGAGCTTTCAATTAAGGTTCTGGTAATCCAAATTCAAAAGTAAAGTTTGACCATGTAAGCCAGGTACAGTATTCTGCATTTTTATTGCCCCAGCATGATTTTGTTTGAGACAGCTGCTGCTTACCGTGGAATTAAAAGATTCATACAGATGTGTTATCACCCGTCCGTAGAGCACTGGCTAGACATGTTGACGGTGTGGATAGAATGTATTTGACGGAAGCTTATGGCCGCTACGCATGCAGTGGGTGTAAGAATTTGGACTTTGCATAATCTAACTCTGTAAGTTGTCTGGGACAGGCAGAGGCATTATATCATGTTGACAGACACTTGAAAGATTGTTTTATTGGAATAACAGGGTATCCCATGATCTCTAGGACAAAGCAACATCCCTTTAAAGGACTTAAGACAGCATCATTTCCAGGTAGTGATGTGTTAACAAACAACCTAACATCTTTATTAACAAATGCATCCATCAAATCATCTCTTGAGAACTTGCTTCTAGTGTCCCTGACACTTTATTAAGAAATACGAATAAGGGTTTTGACACTGTGTTAAGTATGATTTGTAAGGTATAATGTTTAACATAACAAAAGTAAGTTCTTTCGTTCATATTGAGATAACACAATGCTGAAAAAGTTGTATGAAATGCCAATATTCCTAACCTATGATACATCGATTTCACCCAAACTGGCACTTAAAACAAATGGGTTCTCACAGAGAAATTTGAGAGGCTGATAGCTACCGAAATGAGTACATGCTTTCAGACTAAGGGTATGCCATTTCCATGCACAATATCTGGTACATTAGACAGAAAATGAAATGAACACTGCAATGTTGCAGACAGTTTTGCAGTGATGAGAAGACAATCTGCTAAAGGATAAGCCTCTTGTAACCCAACTACTAATTCTCTCCAGGGTAAAAACATACTGACGGTAAAAACTCTAATGAGAAACTTCCACAAATTGTCAATGTCAATGCATAAGATCACATACTATATTACACCACTAAATAAATTATATAGCAAAAATCTTACAAATGCAGACATATCCAGTTAAGTTGTAATCTTTTGTTTCAGTGCATGCACAGCATTTTTTTTTTTCCAAAAATACTGATTAAAAACAACAACCAAAAAAAAAAAAAAAAACAAACTCCAGGCTGTATAGTTTTGAACAAAGAGAGTACATTTCACACTGCTGAACACAATTCTAGTCATTGTCAAATAACTAAAAACTTACCACGAAAGCTTGCAATATCTGCTGCACTACCCATCTTGAGAGCCAAGGCTAAATTTTGCAAGGCTTGGCCCTCCATTGCCTCTTGCTTCCTTATCTGCTGCTGAATCTGCTCATAAACAGACATGCCAGGATTTGCCATGGGTGATGCTGGAGATTTTTGTGGGGAGGGAGTGCTGCCACGTGATGTAGACAAAGCTGAACCACTGCTTAACAAACCTGATGACTTGGACGCCATTGGAGTTGACGGTGAGGACCTGCCTACTGTCACAGAAACCGTACGATTTCCCGGCGGTGATGGCTGTTTCATATTTCCTGGGCTTCCTGAAGGTGTCCAGCCTGTAAAGTCTGCAGCATTGCGCACAGTTAGTTGAGGTGGAGAACCCCCACTTGTTCCAAGCAAAATGGCGGTTTTCTGTTGTTGGTTTTGTAGGTGACCTAGCTTCTGTACTGAGCTAGGAGCACTAACCACAGTGCCTAATTTTAACTGAGGGTTTAAAGAATGAGAGGAAGATTTTTGAGAAAGTGTTTGTGGAGAATAAAGTTGAGCTTTGCCCTGAGGGTCCTGCCTGGAGGATAATGAGGGACTGAATGATGCACCTGAGATACTGACTGCTTGTGGAATAGTACCAAATGGCTCAGAACTACTGGACTGCTGCCGTTTCTTATGAGGAAGGTTTTGATGCTGTTTAAGGTCAGCATTATTGTGCATTTTTGTCCGCTGCTGCTGTTGGGGCAACATGGGATTTTGGTGTAAGTATGACTGACTACCCTTAACCCCTACTGACTGTTTGTGAGAGGATGTCACTGCAATACGGTTGACTGCAACAACCGGGCTTATGGATTTGCCGGAGGGGTCGACTGAGCCAATGTTAGACCAAGATGAGTTGTTGGGAATGTCTTTGCTCACAACCACAGATAGAGATGCTCTTCCTGCTGCCTTCTGAGGCTGAGAAGTTGTAAATTTATGCTGCTCCTGAGGTAATTTTTGCTGCTGAAGGTTTGCCATTTGCTGTTGAGAGGCAGATTTTTGCTGCAAAATAGAAACACCCCTAGGCTGCTGCGACAATGTTTTCTGCTGCTGAGAACTCAACTGTTGCATGCTGCCTGGTTTGGGCTGCTGCTGAGAGGACGAAGATGGGTTTAGTTTTGGAAGTCCCTGTTGAAGGAATACATCAAATGCCTCTAAAAATGAGCGACTTTTACTGTCTGCAGATGATGCTGAAGGTGATGGTGACTGAGGAAATACAGAAGACTTTTTAGTCATATCATCAAATAATTTTAAAATCAGAGATATCACCCACACTAACATATCACAATTTCTTACACTGGGATGGCAAAGTACTGACCCACAGACCATTCCCTCCACAGTCAAGATTTCCTGTTCTTTCAAAATTTTTCTCTTCAATGCTGATGTACACTCCCACTTACTTGATATAAAAATTGTTTATTCAAAGTCAGGGCCATTATGAAATACTTTGTGAGTCCCTGAAAAACAGATGGCTCTGATCATCTTATGGATAATACAAATTTTAATATAAAACAGTTAAGACCATCATATAAAGTTTGTAATATGTGTGTCTATGGCTACCTATATATGTAGATTACTCTCTGAACAATAAATGAGCAATGCATTTCACATAAGCTGATGATTCACATCGCTACTGTTTCAAAGTTAATATGGTTCCATGGAAATCTGCTTTGTCAAGGTTCTTTTAAAATCTGCAAAATCAAATTGAAAGCTCAGTCCTGATCCTTGAAAGTTTGCAGATCATAAGCAGATTCAGATGGCCTTAGGATCAACAATATTTGTATACTTTAGCCATTCCATAGCTAAACAATTCGATTTACAGATATATATGTCAGTACATTATTTCCCTTCCTTTATGCATAACTTTGAATGCTAATAAAATATCCCGATAAAAGTCACCTGCAAAACAAAAGAAGAAATAACTAAATACACTATGGATGGAAACCACACCTCGAAAAACTTCAGTTTTTTTATGAGTTTAAAATCTAGCACTTACAATAAACAGAAAGTTTTCAAAAACAGTCATTGAAAAAAAACAAACAAATGAAATGCAATTTAGTCAAAGCAAGTTCCATGCCTGAATAACCTATAAAGGTAGGAATAAGCCAGCTTACCAGAGATGGACCATGCCCCACTGGAGTTGAGGTTGCCATTGGGGTTGAATTTGGTGTGAAAGCTTTCGTGGTGGCATTGGTTCTATAAACAGATGATCCCGGAGGTGACTCAGGGATTTCAATGATCTGAGTCGGGGTTATGCGCTTCATAGATGAATTGGTTGAGGTATCATTTGGTTTCTGAGGCAAGACTGTGTTCACTGGCGATGTTAGAAGAGATACTGACACCGCTGCTGTTGTGGCAGGTTTAAACTGCTGCTTGCTATTGCGACCTGCTAAAGACAGCGAGGTGTTAGATAGAGAAGTTTGTGATGCCTGTTGAGATGTCACTGATACAAGGTCTGTCACTGATCTCATATCTGAGTTTGATAAATTCACAACAACAGTTTCCTTCTTGTCCTCGTCACTTTCCATTAGACTGGACACTTCGATGACGTCCTCCGTCTTGGACACATGCGAACGATTGCTTTCAAGATTCGACAGGTTTGCTTCAGGAGCAGAGGGCAGTTTCTTTTGTTTTGTTCTGTGGAAAGTTCAACAATTCTCAAAACACAAATTGAAAAAAATAAATTAGAAATATGACAAAACGAAAATATGATCACAAGGCTGTCAGAGGAAACAAAGCTTTCCTAACATTAACACTTAAATAAGTAACCATGAAGTTGTAAATCCATTTACATTAATTTTTGAACACTCTAGTTTTTGTAGCAAAATTATAATTTAGAAAAAAAAAAAGGCTAAAATCTATATATACAGGATGGGACAAGAGTGTAACGGGAAACGCAAACACAATAAACAAAAACAGAGAGTTAACTACACATTTCATTCAATCCGTCATTTGTCTAAACCTTACAACCATGAGATCACTGCAACTCAGGTCAGTAGGTCTCTTAATTTGTACACTTAATAAACCATATTTCTACGTACTGCTGGGGCTTGGTCATCTCTTCATGTGCTGCTCGGCTTTCTTTAAACAACATTCTGCAAGGGAAATAGCAGACTGGTCAATCAAGATGCCTACAAGTCACATCAAAAGAAATGCACCCTTCAAACCTCTAAATACCTGAATGAATAAGTTCTACAATCACATCACAGTGTAATTCAATTTAAATTCTGAATTTTATATATTCCCCAAATACCCAAAACACTATGCAGTAAAACAACCAGTCCCTTCACTACAGAATTGGAAACAAATACTGTATTCTGCATTTTTAGAACTCTACAAACTGTGAAGCTACGAAGGACAATGACTGACCTAAAGGAGCATTAAAACTATGACACCACCTAGGTGGGAAGTTCACTTAAAGAGCTTATTTATTCAGAGATGTCAAAGAAAGGTTGAACAGACATTAAAATAATTCGAAGCACTGAAAAGTAATTCCAGATATTAAGTTTTACCTTGTCTGCATCCAACCTTGAGGCCAAAGAGGCCTGATATCAGAGTCCAGATAGGCCTTGAGGTACTCCTCTGCAGTCTGGTTCCTTGACTTACAGGTATTATATGTCTTCATCTTTGTGGCCACTATGTGAAGCAATAACTCTCTGGAAAGAAAAAAATAAAGAACGGTGTCAACAAATCACAATTCTGGTGACAAACTTAGAGTATCCTGACCAATGGACTGTTCAAGCTATAATTCTCATTGTTTTAAAAATTCTTACTTTTTAACTCTACAAGGGACAATATAACTGCCTGCTTTCACATTTAACAGTCTACAGTCCCTACAGTCAATAAAAATGGCCTGAGAATATCTTGAACAAAAGGGCATCTATCTGAACTCATGGACCAGGAGCCAAATTCCTTCCGATTGTACAATTCTGAGGCCAGCATGAAACTTACAGCAATGAAAGTTGTCAGTTCTACTTTGATAATCTCATATTCTTTCCAGAACTTTCAGAACTTAAAATCAGACTTAGGTCTGTGACGGTCCATACTTCCGTGCAATCAATCTATGTTCAAGTCTCAGAAACCCATGTGTACCAAATATTTATTCTGACTAAAGTAAGGACACAGATTTTAGTATTGTGCTTAGCACTGAACTTAGCTCTAGAAATCTGCATGACAGCAGTACAGAACATCAGGGACTAAAAATCATATCGAGGATTTATATTTAATAAATCTTTGCTTAGAAATCTGAGAAGCTTTAGTCCCTATCAGAGAGATATACAAAATCCCAATTTCCTGCACATTCTCCAACAAAATGGTGTATGATTTTAACAATATGACTTAAACACATCACTAAATCAACTGGTCATAACACTAGGAATAAAATTCTGAAAGGAATCACTTTCTGCTTTGCTTCCTCAAAAATTTTACAATTTACACAATATTATCTACGCTTACTTCATCTCTGCATTCCACTGAAATTTGCGACGAGGCCCTCTTGGTTTCTTCTTGGTATCAGATTTCTCCTCGCCCTCACTCTCTGTAGAAGCCTCTTCTTTCACTGCATCTGCTGTTTCTTCCTTTACCTCAGCCTCTTGTCTGGTTAAGAGAAGATGTGTGTATTGTATGAAGAATATCATGTCACAGGCCACCTCACTTATGTTATCATAAAAAGGTTCTCTTTCCCTCTATGTTACATTATACCTGTAAGCTTAGAATGAATCATGACAATAGCAAAATTGTAGCTACAAATAATGGGAAATGTCTAAGCAATTTGCGTGGCTCTACTCAAAGCTATTAGCTGTATAATACATAAGATGAGACTAAAGGGTCTATGGGCTCATCCTGCACTATGATTTCTGATACAAGAGCCACACGAGGTAGATTATTGGAATTTTGGCCAAGTTTAGTGACCCACAAGAAGTGATTAGAAATAATGTCTTCTGAGCATACTGCGTTTTCTTCCCATTTTTCTAAACTGTGAAATAAAGATGAAAATTTGCCATGTATGACAAAGATTTACAAGGACGAAAGAGTGGCACTTACTTGACTTTCTGCACATCAATTTCATGCTGTTCCTCTAATGCTGGCATCACGGCCATTATTGCTGTCAAAATAGAAATAAAGATGAAAATTAACAAATTCCTCAACTCATCACCACAATCCAGAAAAGAGATTAAAAATCCCCCATCCTCCATGATGATTTTTAAATCAAACTCTTTAATTTTCACTTCTGTCCTCTGCTCAGTTAAAAAGCCAATCCCTGCAAAATTTCTCACAAATTTATTATTCTGAAGGGTCAACAACACTAACAAACTGCCTACTAGGTTTCTGAATGAGTTTTAACATGTCTGCATTGTGGACTAATATTTCAGTATGAATATTTCCAAAGACAGCTACTGTTGCAAGTCTTAACTTAACAGCATTAAAAATCTATACTGTTTCACAGTTGCCGACCAGATAAAAAACAACAGTAACATCACTGATGATGATAAAATCATTGATTATGACAAATATTTCAGCTGCTCATTTGTCTGAAATTATCAAAAACATCTTTTGCCAGCTGCAGTGAAGTTACTGGACAAAATGCTGTAACTACAATACAAGTCAAAAATGTAAAATGATGTACCAATATCGCAAACCCTTTAATGAGCAAGTGCCCACTGCTTACCATACAGACTATTAAACTGAAGGAATGTCAGTCCAGGCATGGAACCAAACTATCAAAAAATATGTAAAACACATCCATGAGTTTTCTGCTATATTCCGCACTTTCATTGAATACAAAGTTTTCTATCACAGTTGTGGATATGGGGTTTAACCAAAGCAGGTTCCATTCCTGGTCAACTGACAGCTATACTGTAACTCTCTTACCTTCCCTGAGTTTCTGTATCGGCACCTTAAGCTGGTCATCTGAGTGTGATTCCCTGAGTTTCTTGGCCCTACGCTGCAATGCATGCTTCCCACATGGCAAGTGTTCACCAAGATGGCTATAAATGGCTGTTCTGCTACCCCATGCCAGGTTACGAGAGCCTAGCTCAATGCTAGGGACACCAAAAAATGATTAGATGTATAATTAACATTAAAGTGAAGGAAAAACTGAACAAACCGAGGAAAAATAAGAAAAAAATTTGATGACTAAGGCCAAGTGGACTTCAAGCATGAAACTTTCTTTATGACCTTCTTAATTAGATTAAAGAAACCCTGTGCTGCTGGCGAATCGTTCTCACAATATTAAGAAGGGTTAAATCTGAGGGTTGTGGATTCAACTTTAAGTTGGGTAGTTTAAGTTGTTGTGTCCTTGGGAAATATACTTACTCCTGATGCTAACTCCAGTCAGATGTGAGTACCTCTCTTCAGACGGGGGGGGACTAGGGTGCTGCGCTATGGCAACTAGCAATGACTCAATGTTTTCCATTTGTAATATTGTATGTTCATATACATGATGTATTCTGTTCTATGTCTCTATATTATGA
This sequence comes from Ellobium chinense, assembly GCA_033807755.1. Taxonomy (NCBI): domain Eukaryota; kingdom Metazoa; phylum Mollusca; class Gastropoda; order Ellobiida; family Ellobiidae; genus Ellobium; species Ellobium chinense. Next base: position 966,726 of record JAWQUT010000211.1, read on the forward strand.
ATGAAATGCATTACATTGTATGGCACTGTAAAAACTTTCACTATCCACTAAACAAAAATCATGTTTTAATTGTTTGTCGATTTTACCAAAATTCAAGATAGTGGAAAAAAGTTGTTAATATTGCAGTAGTCTACCAAGGGCATCAGTTGATCTGACTTCCACCCTGGGCATCATGATCTGACTGAACTAAGCAGGCAGCACTTATGAATCTGCTTGCCATAACAAACAAGAAATAAACTGCTAAGTTTAGCATACATTTGTGACAGCTATTAGAGGGGCAAATCACTCATTGTGTACAACCCAATTAATCCGCTAATATATAAAATCCCCCTTTTTTGGGGCCCTGCCAGCCAGTGTCAGAATGTAGAAATGTGTAAAATGACCTGTGGTCTAAATAAAGCATCCAATTTTAACATTTCAGGTACAATTTGAGCCTTCTAGATAAGAAAATAAAGTGTGTAGGGCTATGTATTCGCACACGGTCAAACCCAGCCAAATGAAAAATTGGGGACCAAATCAGAATTCGAGGTGACCTTTTTCGAAAGACATCTGTCAAAAATTTTGGGCGCTGACCCCCCTTTTTCTTCCCGTTAAAAGATCGGGCAAAAGAAGTACTTTAAGATCCATGGAAGAAATTTCACGAAATCACAGTGGTATATGTAGAATAGCACAAAATGTTAACAGGGCCAAAAGAAGAAAAAACAATAGGTGTCAAAGACCATAAGCCGTCAGCACAATAAGGCCCAATACTCACTCTAGCAGAAGCTTGTTAATATCAGCTGAGAAAAACTTGCACTTTCCCTCTTTGGTTTCTTTTGCTTCCTGAAATTGAAAATGTTATAAGCTACTAAACAGAAAATGGGCAGCTTGAAGGATGTTATCCATACTCGCATTTCAGAAAAGATAATTTCTCTCTAAAAATCAACCATGATGAATGTCATTTTCCTTTACAAACCGCCTGCAATGAAATCATCACAATTCCCAATGCAGCTTCTGTGAATATTTCCACTTCTACTGCAGCATGATAATTATAAAATCAGAGATTGCAACAGGTAATAGCAATGTCTTCAGACATCACCATTAAGGTACAAGTTTCTATTCAAAATGAAAATTGTTTCATCATTCTATTTGTTCATTTACCAAATTGACCTTATATGTTTGAATTTGAGTTTTGTTTCAAAAATTTGTTTTTGGCATTCTCCCTTAAATGTTGAATAATCACCAGGTCTTTGAGCAGCATACACCTTGAATAAAAACCAAACCTACCCGCTTGATATTTTCAATAGCCTCCAAAAGTTCTGCAGGCAGCTGTGATGGCAACTGGGTATTTTTGTCACCTGACTGTAGCTCTCCCTTGCCTTCTTCTCCTGATTTACTTGAAGAATCTTCTTTCAATACCTCTTGCAAATTGGCATTGATGCTCATCTGAGAGATGGATTATGGTAAAGAACTGAGTATTATTTAATTTAATAGCTTAACCTTAAGCATCATAAATCAAACTATCCTACAGAGGCTAATGAAACAGGAGCATAATTTCTGCATAATTCTTCAGCTGGTTACAAAAATAATTCTCCTTACGGTATATTTAGCCCATTGTTCCAGAAAGGAGTTTTATGACAAGCAATGTAATCAGCCAACCACTTTTTTTGTGGTAAAGAAGGTAATCAAAAGTAATGCAAAAGTCTTTTAAATGATAATTCATGTGAAACATCTGAAATGACCCTGAGTGCAAATACAACAGATGATAATTTGCCTAGCTGTGTATTTTTACAGATGTAAACTGAAAACCACCAATTTTTTTAACAAACCAAAGAGAAGGGAAGGAAAAAAAAACCAGACCCAAGAGATTTTAGGAACGAAGTTTGAATTTTGTCTCTTTTAAAAAGCCACTCACCTCAATAGGATCATACTCTTTACTTGGCGTCTCAACTTTCATATCGGCGGTTCCATTAACTGATGAAATGGTGGTTTTGGTAACAGCAGCAACAGTGGCTGGAGTTGAAGGTGTGGTCATGGTGGTTGTGGGGGTGAATGCAATTGCAAGATCCTTCTGAGATGGAGAAGCTGAAGATGCCGTCATTTTTTTCCTGCAAAGATATATTTACATTGAGTGTATTAAACATTCTTCTTCATCAAGCCAAACTACACTAAGTCTTCTGTGAGCTCTTAATTTAAATATGAATTCATGTCTCAACTGGGTGACACTTCAGTTGACACATGTGGCACTCATTTGACTAACTCACATCGAGCAGAAAATACTCATTAAGCTTCTAATGCAGTCAGTCACACTGCGTGCAACTGAAAATAACAACCAGCTTTTGATTACTTAATTCTCTCAACTTTAATATGAAAGCTTAACAGAGCTTAAAACTCTCTTCAATAGAATCTACATACTTTTCACTACATATGTATATTTACACTCTTGCATATTATATAAGGCAATATGGTTTCCACTTTACATCAACAAAATGGTGCTTTTAAGCTTACAATTTTAACTTGTCCAGATTCTTCTTCTTCTTCTTCTTGATGACAATCTCTCCCTCCTCAGCATTTGCCAGTTTTTTCTTCTTCTTCTTCTCACCCTCTCTGCTCTCTTGTAGTTTCTTTCGCTGAAAATTGATTACAAAGGAGTCAAGTTAGCCAAAGTATTACAAATAACTTCCATTACACAACATCTGTTTCAGATTTCACCATAATATTATCATAAATCTTATATGAAAGGGACAAGCTAATCAGATAAACTAAAGCTGATGACATTACAATTCAACATGTGCATCATTTTGAAGATATTCAGCATAAACATATCACAAAAGAAAAGAAAAAAAAAAAGTGATAACATACTTCAAAAAACTGTTGTAGTATACATAACAAACTTAATTTCTGCATTTGGAAAGCCATGCACATCAAAACAAATATGACCTGTTAAAAATTATGAAACAAAACTATGGATGTGGCATTTCATCTTACCTTCATGGCTTTATATATCTTGGCAAGGGCCTCTGGTTTTTCTTCTTCACTCTCTGAATCCAAAACTTGCTGCAGAAATGAAATATTTGCAATCTTATACAAAATGTGATTGAAAGAAGTAACATCAGATGAACAGACCAGCTGTAAATATCAGTAGTGCCTTGCAATATTCATTCCTCATGGCTCCATTAAATCCTTCTGTGTGTGAAAAAAAACTATATGGTCATCAAAGAGAAAAAGATTAAATATTTATTAGGCTGAAAAAGGAAACTGCTGACCTTATTTCTCTCTGATGATTTGTGAATTTGCCAGAGGATCTTGATTTGACATATTAACTATGCTCTGACAAGCTGCAACACCACTTTACAGCTAAAGTCATCACTAACTCAACATGAGCAACATGTGTTTGTAGTAAAGATTATTATTTTTTTAACATGAGCAGCCATGGCATAGCCCAAATTAAAAGTAGAACATTGCAAGACACTACCAATGCACTGTAGTAATTCATCTTGAAATGATGGCATTTGAAACACCTGGAGACAAATTATGACCATAATGTTTCTTTTCTGCCTGACTCATAGGAGACGTTATTTGCCATCGTAAACTTTGAAAATATTTCATTAAGGGGTGAGGAACATATGTCAAAACAAATGTGTTGTTTACAGCAAGTGGAAAGAGTAAAATTTGGGGTAAAAATTCCCGACACCATTTGAATCATCCAACACCCCTTGCCCTTCCACCCCACAAGTGAACATAAACCAAGTATGAGTACATTCAAGTATCATGCATTATGTTACCACAAAATTATCACATACAACTCAAGTTTAGAAGTATTCTGTGTAAAATTTAAAATAGGGACCAAGAGTAGGGGGTAAATCTGCAGTTTGCATTAATGAATTTGCCTTCCTAACAAATGCAAAAGAAAATGGCAATCCCATACATAGAATGGGGACTTCAGTTTACACTATGATAACAGGAACTTCAATTTTATGCTATGATAATAATTTCCTTTGTTTATTGAAGATGGAATTAGGAAGTGGGGAAAAAGAAGAACTTCAAAAATTTTATGAATTCTTGGAAACAGTGCTTTCATTCAATAGTTTTCATCAACAGTCATCAAACAACAGAGGCAATTCCATTCCTGGTCTATTACTCTCACCCTTTTCTTCTTCTTTTTGATACTTGGTTGATTCAGCGAGTCATCAAATGAGTCATCCTCCAAAGACTTAAAGTCCAATTTCCCTTGGTTGATGTAGAAACCTCCGTGCTGTGTTGTCATGGTGGATGGAATAACTTCATCATACTGACCAGGATGGATGAGGGAGCAGAAACAATCACAACAGTGAAAATGAGATTTAAAAGTCTAGAATTCAGGTCATTGCCTGTGTTTGTAACTTAATAATATTTCAACCCTGACTGACCAGATCACTGAAGAATATTCTCAACTCCATAAGGCATGATTCAGAGAACCTTAAAATATTCGGTTGTATCTAAACCTTAATGATTTTTCATTGGTTTGTTTCAATTCAGGTCATCTTTGTAATTATAAATCATAAAACACCTACATCAGTTCAGCTAAAGTATCAGACAGTTCTGATTGCTGCAAGTGCATAGCTGCATTTCTGACAGGAAATCCCAAACAAAGAAACATTATGTTTGTTATCTGCAAAATAGCTTTACACTGCCTCTCTTCTCAAAGGTAACAGCGTACAAATTTCTGTTGATTCTCCAAAGTAACGATTTCCACACAAGCATGGAAGAATCAAAGCACAGGAGAGAAATATTTCAGGATGCTTCCTTCTTTCTGTAACTTAAATTCTTTCTCTGTCTTCTTCTCCTTTCGCTCTCTAACAATAGTGACCATTCCTTGACCAACTGGGGGCTGAGAGAGGGGAGGACACAAGGGGGCCATGATTCGATTCCCTCCTGGATCTGCCACTCTTCAGAACTACCATTACCATAGACACACATATTTTGTTTTCTATTCCTTCTTTCACACAGCACCCCTTCACCCCCCATCATAATTGGGAGAGACATACCCCTTATTATTAATTTGTTTGGGGGAAGGAGGTGTGGGATATGGTCATGTTTTAAGAGGCATTATTGATTATACATGTATGTTTCTCAAGTGATGCAAAGTTTGGAGGCAGGAAAGAAGGGAAGATCGGAACACATTCTATGTATTTTACTAAACTTTAAGAGGCAAATTGCATGATGTTGAGAAAACACTGCTCCTCCCCCTTCCAACATCACTCACAGCCTCTGTATTGTCAATGAAGGGATCATCTTCATCATAGCCGTCTCCCATGTCATAGTAATCATCCATAGCCTGAGTTCTCTTTTTCTTTCCAGACTGTGTACCTCTTGGGCCCTGGTCAGATAACACAGACAGTGTCACTTAGTCATAACAAGGGAAAACGACAGTGTCACATTAGTCATGACAAAGTCAAATATACATATAACTATTTTTTTTTTAAACATAGGGAAAAAGGGGCCTTGAAAATAAAACCAGCACATAAGGTTGTGCCATGACAGACACTGGAGCTGTCTTTTCAATCATCCACACTCCATACTGCTTACTAGAATAAAATCCACCACCTGATTTTTTTTTGGGAGGGCATACCATGAATCTGCCACCACAGCACTTTATATCACATCAAATAAAAAAGAAACAGGATTATTTATTACCATAAGTTCAATCATTCTTACACCATAAAAATAAAACCATCATGCTTAGCTCAGGCATAAATTTTAATGAACATCATCTAAAAACTAAAACCCTGATGTTACAATCATTGTCCATACTGTCATCAGAAGCCAGCATTTGAAAGTCAAAACTTTTCCTGGTCCTTGTTAACACAAACACTGTATATCTGTGTTTATATTATTAGCTGCTCCATTGTTGGTCTATATGTGGTAACTGATGCTTACATATTTGGCTTCAAATCTCTGTGCAATAGCTGCCACTTCTCTGTCTTCATCAGGGTCATTGAAAGGGTCGTCGCCATTGGTTGGCTGAAATTTTGAGGAAAGAAAAAGTAAACAAGTACAGTAGTTGTGCAGCCTGGTAATGGTTAAGTGCAAAGACTGTAACTGTGATGTACACTGTCATTGTTAGGCAGATGATGGGGATATGAGGAAGGCAGTGACAACATCTGGACAAAAATAAAGTTGCAAGCACATTTACAAACAACAGTGTTTAAGGAAAATCAGGTAAAGCAAATGAAAGAAAAATGCGGCAAAAGCATGCAGATCTATGCACATATGCACAACAACAATGGAAGAAGGATAGTCTAAAACAGAATACGGTAGTCTAAAATTCTAAAAATATGAAGTTTAGAACTTGAGGCCAGAAATGGTGGGATTGAAAGAAGTAAAAAACAACAAATGGTGGGATTGACAAGAATGAGAAACAAAGAATGAGCAATTGAAAAATGACAGAAATGAAAACAGCTTGAAGGTACCTGAATAAATCTAAATTAGTAAGGATGCTATCCATTTATAAAGCCCGTATTCTATTCAAACACCCCATTGACTCATCTAAAATTGCGACATTGAATATCATCCTTGTATACTTTTAAGCACACTTTATTACCATTTCTTGGGTACTGACAAGAGTAATCAGTCAGGTGGCCTGGAAAGACGTTTTTGTTTTTGTTTTTATATCCCAGACAGTAAAACAAATGGCGTTACTTTTTACCTACTGTATGAGGATTTTTTTTGCTAGAAAAAAAAGTAACCTCAGTCCTCATATCAATATTTGCAAAACATTTATCCGCACTGGATCTAAATAAGTAACGCAAGAAAACTATAACAGTCCTCATATCAATAGAATGCTGTTATGACTCCCTACATTCCTACAACCAAAAGAATGATCAAGAATTTCATTCCTCTTTGGGTGACGGGAAACGGAGTGGCGAGGGGAGAGAGATGTGCACACTCTTTCAAACCTAGGCTTTCATTTGTTTCTTGCACTAGATGAGGGCTGACATGGAAGACATCACTCCTCGCTACAAGACTAGACTATCCTTTAAAAAAAAATAAAAATTAAAAAAATAGATTTCTTGATGACTGAACTCAGAAAAATATGTAGCCCGTCTAATTGACATGACTTCATGAGCGTTAGGCCTATGCACTCTCTCTCTCCCGACACTGTTAGAAGTGAAGTGACGGTACTTTTAATCCTGGTTAGACTACTTATTTCCCTAGATTCGATAATGTAGGTCTTCGGTCTGAGTAACCGCAAACGTCTAGACTAAAGTCTAAATCACATTAAAGAATAGGTCTATTTTCCTTTTTTATTTTTTGCTGCATAATGTAAGCAATATTAATTCACCCTGCTTAATAACATTTATTTTTGCAATATGCGGTAAACTTAAACTAAAAACGGATCAACTCTCAACCCGCCTTTGGCCAAAAACCTAAACCACACCGTCTGCTAGACTTCTGTAGCCCGCAGCACTACAAAGCCGTGCGAGACCCGAACGGGACGATAACCCACGGCCCACGCGAAGCTTAGCGAGGCAGGAAACATGGCGAGCCGGTCCGCTCCGCGAAAACGCGTCAACAAAACGAAATGGCGGTGGGAGAAATCCGACCCGACCTTCCTGTCTGCTGACCCGAAACACCAATATAATCAATCGTTGATAAATCGATGCATGTGGAGGTCATCCGCGCGTGACGCAATGCGCGTGCGGGGCATCGAACCTCAACCCACTCGCCCGCTGTCTTGCCCCGCTACCTGCGCGATAACGCGTGTCGGCACTACCGAACAGAGCACTTGATCTAAAATTAGAACATGACCTATTTCTTAACTGTCTAGAATGTCCCCAAAACATACGGCGCGTCAAGTCAACTGATCCAGACGGGTCACAATAAATCGATAACAACCTTTGCACCTCATCAAAACTGTTCTGCCATCAAAATTACCCAAACCCCATAGATAATATACAAAAAGTGAAAAATATGGCTCATTTTCCAACTGGTCAAAATGGTTCAAAACTAGTCTGTCTAGAATGACTCGAGTTGTAAAACTACGACAATTTTAATCTCGGTCTCTTTTACATTCTTCACTTGCGAGCTATTCCGGTGCATCATGCTGAATCAATGTCAGAAGCAGACCCAAATTACACACTAGAGATAAACTGGCGTGTTGTCCTTGGCCTTAGTGTGCTTGATCACAGTTGCTATAGCAACTGACACAATCTTACACAAAATGAAAAACTGCACACAACACACTTGGGTTCGAACTCCAGCCCACTGGATTCATCTGATGTTCAGAGGCATACCAAGTTACATTCTCCGGCGTGGTTGGGGTAATGTAGCCTGCTGAACGAATGAGCGAACACGCGTCACATTTTTTTTCCCTCTCCGCCCCTGACGGTATGTAACAAGAGAGGAGTTCACCGCGTGTTGAACTCTACCACTGTGATAGGCTTACAGTTACAGCGTGAATGAAGAGGACATGAGGAAAGAATGGAAGAAGAAAGAAGGAGGAGAGGATAAATATTAATGACTGGAATAAACTGTTACCAAAACCAAAACTTGCTTTCGAACACGTATTCTTCACTGTATTTGAGAACATAGTCCACTGTGACTAACAAAATAGTGTAGTTTATTATGTAAAACAATATAACTGACGACGCAAACACTTTTTGTCTGATTTCTCGTGCATGCTAAAGGAAGGGTTCAAAATGGCGTGGTGGTGGCCTGGCCATTTTGTATGCCACGGTCGGAGTTGTGGTTGTGGTAGCTGTTATACTGCCATCTCAACCAGGCATAAGGCATGATGGGGGTGGGCTAGACTAGGGTTCTTTGCACTAACAAACTGATGAATAAACAAAAGAGCGGGAGGGATTTCTTTGTAAATGGCTTATGAAAATCGTTTATTCATGGTAACATTTGCAATCTGTTAAAATGTTCTAATGTTGGAGACGGTCATTCAAATTATACAACACATGTTCAATGACTTACCCTTTCATTTTTTATTAAGTCCGCAAATGAGTATTCTGGACATGTTGTCGCGTTGGAATCTCCGAGGGTCAACACTAATCTGTATGTCCTTGGCTTTTGTTTCACTTTCTTTTCCTTTTGAGATGTCGGAACGGTAGTTAACTCCACTCGTTTCACCTCCGACATGATGAGCACATTTTTTTCGAAGTCCTAGCACAAGTATTTAATCCATTTATCAGCCGTCTCTAAGCTGTGAGGCTGAATCTACCGCCATTTTGCGTAGTGACGACACAAACGTATCACCCTCCGGAAGGGGTATCCTCAGAAGAGTTCATTTTGTAGGGGTTACTAGGGTTGCCGTCTTCTCAGACCCGTGTAAACCAGCAACAGAAATGTCTAGTTTAGATATATATTGGGAAATAATCCGTATTTAACATTGACAGCAGGCAAATATATATGTTAATAAAGTATATTTATGTAACTTGAGAACATGTTTTTTTTTTCAAGGTCCAATATATTTCTAAAAATAGCCAATTGGTTGCTTCTTATGACCTCGGAATTCCCTTTGTTGGGGGCAAATGATAGAACGTATTGATGAGTGGGAGGCGAGGAAAAGTAGTATTAGACTACATAAAAATTCATAAAATATCCCACATACAGACTATCTGTCGACAGCTGACAGTCATTGTGAAAACGAGAGGTGCTTTATTTCCGTGATTTTGTCTGTATTTTCAGAAGTGTGTTGACATTACTCAAATTACTGTGTACAAACCTCACGAGCTAATGTGAATAGTCAGGAGAAATTTATACAGGGCTCTTCATTTGTAATGAAATGTGAAAAGACTAAAAAGACTCTCTAGCAAAAAGCATTTATTTAAAAATGACAAATATCAAAGTTGCAAATGTTCAATACAGAACAGCAAAATGTAAAGTAACTTACCTGGGCTCTCTCTTGGTAAAGCCCTGCTGAATGCTGACTATAGATGATGTTTAAAAATCAGTACGTGATGTGGAATCTGTGGCTTACAAAAAAGCACGAGAAGTAAATCGAAAACGAGAACAAGAAACTAAACAAAACTCTTCTCAAAAGCAAACTGGCTAAGGCCAATTTTCGAGTTTCTTTTGTAATTTTGACAGTGACACATCGGTGAATCTGGACCCCTTTCATCAATTCACTTGTCCTTCCTTTCTTTCTCTCTCTCTTTCTTTCTTTCCTTTCTTTCTTTTCTTTCCTTTCTTTCTTTCTTTCTTTTTCTTTCTTTCTTTCTCTCTCTCTCTCTCTCCCTACATTTCTTTCTTTGTTTCTCTCTTTCTTACTATCTTCTATTTCCTTTAGTTTACGTAGTTGAATTTATGTTATTGGCAAACAAAAATTTTGAATATGAAACCACTAGCACTGTTATGATAATAACCGGAGGTAGCAGTCCTTGCATGCTTGTTACTGACAGGCTTGAATCTTATTAGCATTTATATGATAAATGCTATCCGCCAGTCTCACTGAACTCACTGAACTCACTGTATTTGAAACTGTGTCATGTATTTCATTCACCATGTCAAAAAGCTTGGAGACAATAACATGATCAAAGATTCTCAACACTGCCCTATCATAAAGCTGAAAGGGTAATATCAATTAAAACTGCTAAGATTATTCACTGATGCCAAAGTCAAAATGGCTGTAAATGCATAACAGTGATGTTTCAGTGCATGATATTGCAATGATTAAAGCACATGAAGCAGTTATGAGAGTGAGAGAGAGAGAGAGAGAGAGAGAGAGAGAGAGAGAGCAAAAGCCATGAAAGGACAGATAGGACAGCAGGGGAACAGATAGAGAGGTCAATGTGCAAAATACTAGATGAGGATAAGAAGTAGTGTCAGTCAGAAAAGAAATGATACTGAGCAACGTTATAAATGTAGAAAACCAATTCACAAAACAGCATGAGCACTTTTTAAAATATAATTTACTGTTCATATTTGTTCTCTGAGCAAGGGTGACAAGCAATAGGAATATCCATCCATTTACAATACTGATTCATACAATCAATTACATCAAGCACACATAATATGGCATGGAAATAAAAGACCTTCTTTCATCCTCATACATATACTGAATATGTGTGAAATACAAGAAAGAACACAGAAGCACAATTTCATGTCTTTCCAAAAAAAAAAAATAATCCTCAACCCATGGAAACTGATCTAAAAATGCAAGCTAATTCTAAGGAAAGCTATATATGTGATATTCTATGAAGTTTCATTTGCCAATCCTATGAAATGCAGTATACCTCTAAAGATAAACAGCCTGAACTTATGAACCTAGGTCTATTAAAATAACCATCACTTTCTAAGACATGTCCTTGAGGTAAATGATGAGAATTTCACTTACTTATGCTTCCAATCTACAATTACCTTTTATCTTACTGACTAGATAATTTATCCACTTTCTGTCAGCCAACTTCACTGTCAGACAAAGGAAACCTTATTTAAGGACTGTAAGTAACACTGTTTTACCATCTGAAATTGGCAGTTATATGTGCTGTGTCAGGCTGCTATATGTGCTGTGTTGCTAGCCTATAACCTCAAAGCAACTTATAGCATTTTCTGATTTACAGAGAATTATCTAGACAGTAGCATTGCTGGCGACAGGGGATGCCCTCTGCATTCCAAAGAGACTATTAGATGAGGGCAGAAGTGTGTTGACATTACTCAAATTACTGTGTACAAACCTCACGAGCTAATGTGAATAGTCAGGAGAAATTTATACAGGGCTCTTCATTTGTAATGAAATGTGAAAAGACTAAAAAGACTCTCTAGCAAAAAGCATTCATTTAAAAATGACAAATATCAAAGTTGCAAAATAGCAGCTGATTAACTTTCTGTGACTGGATTTCTCAAAGAGAGATTGTTTTCCAACAAAAAATGTTGCTGCGTTAGTATTATTAGTACTGTTATCAGAGCTGGTACAGGTGTACATAAATTCAAAGAACTGAACTGTCTCTTATATCTCAGAATCAACAATGTGTCCTAACACAGTGCTTCAATTAGATCTGGTCCATGAAGACTACAACATTCATCCAGTATACATGTATTTAGCAGAATTATCACAGGCAATGAAGCAAAAGCCTGTGATGGTGACAGTGGTGGGGATGGTAATGGTGAATGAAGAAAGAATTTTTCACTTAAATTCATTTACAGGTGAAATTTGAAACATTCCTGGCCTTAAAACAATAAGCCACATCGATGAAAACATTTAAGATAAGGTATCAATTTACATTTTCCAGCAACAACACAACTGAGGTAGTATGAAGCAAAGCATAGATATGTTGCATAATGTTAAGATAAAAGGATAATTTATAACAGGAAAACAAAGCACCTAGCAATGTAAGTCCCCCACTGTTTCATAAGTTCAACACCTCACAATGATTGGTTCAGCACCAACTGCCTGTTTTTAAGGCGTTTCACAATTCTTGTAATTTTAGTTTACACTTCTAGAGTTAGTCCTTTTGAAGAATCAACTGATTTAAGCTAATAAAACCTTCAGGATCTATGCCTATGATCATTATATGCACTGTCAGGTTTTCTTTTGATCACTGTTCAGTCTTCATAAGAAAAAATATGAACCAGTCATCAACAGCTGTCATGAAAATGAAATCCAATTATGGCATTTCATACAGGATCAACTGAAAGTTCATAAGTGCCTGAAAAGTTTGCTTAAACAATTTAGTGGCATCTGTTTAAAGGATCCAGATCATGACACATCACAAGCCCTATCACTGCCAGAGAAAGTAAAATCTATGATGTGAAAGATTGCATATTCCATACAAGCACTGCATGAAGGACATAGCAGAAATATTCCTTGTTTGTCTAACAACTCCTTCCACAAGCCACTTATCATGGCTTACAAAATTAAAAGTTATGACTGTACTGCCTGAAACCACTGAATAAAATCAGTGGACATTGCTGAGGTAAGGAGATGATGGAACATGAGTAAAACCTGAGATCCTGTAGAGTACTGTACACGACAGCTCCTCCACGGCTAAATATTCAGATACAAGACAAAACAAGGAAGGCATCCAACAGTTGTTCTAGTAAACTTTGGAGTCCTCACTACTTGTATGAGATTATTCATATAGCGAATATAAATTGCAGTGCTGAATGGAGTCAAATATTACACCATGACTATATATAAAATACTCTTTATTTACATGGTCTACACTGTTTCTTAGTAGCATCCCCTCTATGTAACTCCACTACTACAAACTCTAAACCAACTTGCGAAATTTTTGTCTGTGTTCTGCAATTGCAATATTCATAACAAAATTAAAACTAAAAAAAAATCTACCACACATAGAATACATAATACAGATATCATAGAACAATAATAGCATGCCAGTGACTTTACCCTAATTCAAGATTCCATACAAAAACATACTTCTCTAAACAACCATAAAATGATTACATGCAGCTGAAAAAAAATTTGCACTTTACAAAATTAACACCGGCCACTCCCTCAAACAAATCACACTCTCTACAGTCTAAGAAAAAAAGTGAGAAATAACTGATGAGAACTCATTTAAAAGATCTAGCAAAGACAGAAACTACCACTTTTCATAAGCAGAGTATGTAGCATTTAATCTGTGTTGATGTATAATATTGTATTTCACAAATTAGGTCAAATGCAAAGTTTGGTATCATTTTGTCCACAATTTTGGACAGTTCTAAATCAAAAGTCATGCAACACCTAACAAACTTCAAGGTGTAACAATTACAAAAAATTACATGTACTTGAGGAATAAATATTTCTTTACGTTAATCAAAAATGAAGGAAAAGGTTGTTAGAGATCTGTTTTTTGTTTGTTTCAACCCACTTTTGTGGAAAATGACATTATAATAAACAGGTGAAAACCCTGGGCCAAGTCTATCTACCCCTTCTTCCCTCCTCCCCCTTCCCCGATGAAAAGCCAACCCTACACATCATCAACAACAACCAGAAAACAGCAGGCAGCCCAAAGCAGCACTGTTTTTTTGGGGGGTTGCCATTCTACACTGCATTTCAAGATGTTTTGGTAATCAGAACTCTCTCATCCACACTTGATCCGTAATTCTGGTGAGTCTGACTAGTCTTCGCATTGAGAATACTCAATCTGCATAAGGGTACATGATAACACTTGACCCATGCATAAAGAACTACTTCATTAGTTTTGGATGTTCACTAGTCTACAGCAGTTTGTTTATTTACAGACTACTAATTGGGCTTATCTGCTGTTGTTCAAATTATTTCTTGCAAATGGAACAGACAACTTTCTAATTAACTGATGTCATCAACAAATCTTTGAAACGTAATTTATGAGGGATGCATTAGAAATTAGAAAGTCAGTGTCTGTGAATGAAACAGCCTCTGCTCACAGAGGATTTTTTGTCCCTTGCATGACCGTGATCTGTGTAGAACAACATAGAGTTGTTTGAAAACTCCCTCAGCACAGTGAAAATACATATGTGCACATATATGTGAACTACATGTGTGCAATGTCTGTCTGACCCTCGGATCATTGATGACATTATGTCCACCATGGCTACTTTACTTCTGAATGTACTGACCACCAGGGAATTTTATCACATGCATGACAAATTGTTTTGTCTATCTATGCATTTTACAGAGTTACGAAATGGTCTGGCATAAAGACAACAAATTACACCTCCGTTACTGGATCAGATAATGAAATCAGTCTGCTTTGTGAGATAAAAGACTCTGGACAATAAACAGGCAAACACGTGAAAGGCTGCCAGAATTTATCAAGTCCCTTTCATGGCTGACACTGACACAGAATTTGTTATGGACAAGGAGACAAGCACGAAGTTTAAAAAAAAAAAATCTCATGGATGAGATGTGAAGATCACAACATCAACATAGAGCTATTTATCTAATTCAAAATATCAAATTCACAATCATTCATGTAGCACACAACATCAGACTCTACATATTAATATCATTCATGAATTAAAAAATAAAAAAATCAGAGATCCTCATTTACAAAACCATTAAAACACACCATATCAAAATCAGAGTTACTTACACATACTGTATTTCATCCTGGAGATCTATAACATTAAATCTGAGTTATTCAACTACAACATCAAACACAAATATACTCATCTGAGTCATCTCATACCTCATCAAAATCATTCATGTCATTCAGAAAATATTCAACATCAAAAGTCCAATTTTTGAATTTCATTCATAGACTATGGCATCAAATCACAGTGACCCTTTTGCAAATTACATGTAAATATTTGATTCATACCTCACTCAAAAAAAGTACAGCATCAAACTCAGAGCTGTGCAGAGAATACACTGGAAACTTCAAAACTTCAATCACTCAAGTAGCATCAATCAAAATTAAGAAGACTAATCGCAATCATGAAACGTACAAAAATTGGATAAGAAGGGACAGGGCAAGAACTCCTCATGTTGTGATAGTCACAGACTCCAAAAATATGCCAAGAAGAGCTTTGAGACTTGCTACTTGAGGGCAAAGCGACTGAAATGTTTAAACAACACCAATCATAATCTGTTTTACTCTCCATGACATTTTGACATCACAGGGAACAACCTTGCTGACAGATTGGCCAGGAATGCCCAGGTGTCTGGGATCATAAGTATGACATCGCAGATGTAGTGAAAGACTGATATTGAAATTGAGAAAGGAGGAGGAGAGGGAATGGAAAGATTGCCACTACCTACACGAATGTCGGTAATTGAATACATAGGGGCAAGGGAAGAAGATTCAAGAAGCAAGCTTGCAGAGGGCTCAAAAAGAATACACTTTCAGAGGATAAAAAGGACAATAAGCAGGGAGATTCTTCGCTGAATCCTGAATCAGCAATAGGAGCACATACACTTGTCCACAGCACTATGATGCTGTTTCTGTCAATAAGTAAGCAGTGAAATCAAAAGTGCCATTTGATATCATTATCATATCAAAGTTGTGCATCTCATTCAAGGAATAGACTCAATTACTTGGTTATTTAATTAACACTAACAATCAGATCAGAAATTTAGCATATCATTCCTGACAGTAAACAAATCACTGCGAAGGGACTGCTCATCCATGTCATTAACTTTTAACAAAATGCATCAAAATCAGATGTGCACATCAAATTCATGAGACATACAACACTTTAAACCTCATTTACAAGATGAGATGCCAAAAGATTTATAACCATTCCTAGAGTGGGCATACTAGACAATGGACCATGTTTGCCTTGACATAAGTAAGCCATAATATAACCTATCAATCAAAATAAAGTAGCTACATTCAAATTTGGTTTTGTATGTTTATTAGTATTTATAAAATGAAGGCTGACCTATTTAATGACAGAAGCTTTCCACACAACAAGGCAAGATAACTGACAGATCAGAGGGACACTTTAGATCAGAAGGTAACAAATTGGGGACCAATACAAACCACCCCTATATGCTGCACTTTGGACCCAAAAGAGTGCCGGACCTATTTATTGAGTTTGGTGCAGCAATATGACTGACTAGAGCACTAGGTGATCAGTTTAACCAAACTTGGGGTTGAGAAAGAGGCCCTCCTTTGCATTCCAACCAAATGAATATTATGATGCACTCTGCTTGTTCCACAAGCAGTAAGATCAGATTCAGCATTTATACATATGCAAGGGATAATATTGAAATTTTACTGTAAATCTAAATCAAGCTGAGGGTATGTTGCACTTTGACTTGCTCATCACATCAAGCACATTTGAAGAACAAACATAACTGTATCCCTGAAGTCATTCTCACCTCATTCAATACATTAAACATTACAAGCGGAGCTACACAGTCACAAAATGATGTGAAAGCCATGTTTGGCAAGCAGGACTATGCAAAGTAGTTTAAAATGACTTGTAAGGTAATGCAGTTAATGTAAAAAGTGATGTAGGCAGACATAGTGCTCCTAACATTTAGCAAACTTAAACCTCTCAATCAGTTAGCCAACAGCCATTCACATAAATTCTGAATCCTTGATACATGGACTTTGTATTCTTAGTCTGAAAAATGACAAACAATGCCAGTTTTTGTTCCAAATTACCAAGTTTATAATATACCTTACATGTATTATCACAAGATATCAGAGATGGCAGTTCACTTTCACTTGTCCATAAATTCACCACAAGTAGGCCAGAAGTGGCTTGAAGCAACTGAATTCCTATCACAGCTTATGGTTCTGCAGCTGTAGTGCTGTAGTGATAGTTCCATTTTGACTCCCACTCACATGCAAACTGTCCTCTGTGATTTTGTATCATAAGTATGTGTAAGCCAAAAGATGCTGAATGGAGGGTTAGCTGGATCTATGCAATGCCTTATATTCAGTGCCTTTGTTCAAAGATAAGAAAGTTTGATTACCTGATTGGGCGTGCAATCCCAAATAATAAAAAAAAAAAAACAGAATTAACAAAACTACTAATGGCAAGAAAGTATATAGTCTATACAGTCAAGTCAACATAATTTGATCTTGGATTAATGAAGTTTCTCTTAATTCAAGAAGAACTAAAGTTATTAGTTTTTTTTCTCTTTTTTTGTGCATAGTAAAAGCATTCCTGTTACTTGTTGTCAGCATCATGAGTTTTCTTCAATTCAAAAGGATTAAGGATGCTATGGCATGGATGCAATCTGACTTTGCCATTTTCCCAAAACCACAATAAACTGGTGTGAAACAAAAAAGTTAGTGCCTGAGAGGACAGGAGTAGCCACCAGTGTGGGTAGGTGATTGGGGGTGTATTGTATATTATACAGCATTACTCCACAAATGATTAAGAATAAGAGGGCTGTCTTGCGCAAGCACAAGGACAAACAATCAATTGATAACTGCTCACTCGGTGACACAGCACTACATGATGTACTTGCACTAGTAATGCTGGTTATCTATATAAATGTATTTCTGTTTAAAAACAAAATGACTCTCTAGCGCTACAGAAAAATGTGTCTATAAATAACAATAGAAAACCTGGAAGGCCATTTATGATTTACTGCTTGTAGGCCACATAAAAACAGCAAAAGCAATACTAATCCTAAGAATGGAATAAAAACAAGAAAAAACTTTTTTAATGGGTTTTTGCACACATATTATTCTACATATTTCTCTCTCTTTATTGTCACAGGGTATCGATTACTCCTCAATATCATTTGCTGTCACAAATATTACAACTGAATAGTGTATTATGTCAGTATGTGATGTAAACATATACAGTACATGAATCTGTTCCCGCTGCTTGTCTTATTGTTAGAATTTGTACTAACCCTTTTTATGTAATAACCCCAACAAATACCACACCATTTACACCACAGTAAATCAATACTACTTTGAAACACATATAAATCATTAACATTATTTGGCATTTTAGGCCTTAAGAACTCATCCGATCTTTCTCCAAGTTTGCTACATTGTTTTATGTTTTTACTCCTGGAAACCAAAGATACAAACTTCTTCAGTGACTTCAGCAATTACTGCCAGCTTACCTTTATTGCAGAGAACTGACTGAGTGGTGTAATGCAGGCAAGAATTTCATTGAGACACACGAGTTAAAAATAGTGATTAGGAAGAGACAACAACTCAAATTTGGCTTCAAATATGTCTTTTCAAGTAGAAATAGCTGATTTTCCCAAAAATTATGTCTCAAGACCAAGTTTTCAAATAATTTTTAAAAGAATTTTGAATTTCAGGACTCTCCTTCCCTCCTACCCCACCCAAATACCATGGCTATTTAAGTACTTTCCTAGTTAAAATTTTCACTCAATTTCTGGTCATTCGAACTTCTTATGATAGTCCTAACGAAATCTATCTAAGTAGACTAGACTGTATTGGTAAATGCCACAGCTGACACCAGCAACAGCAGACGGGGGGNGGGGGGGGGGGGGGACACGACGACTAGCCAGTTAATAGTAATAGCTAACAATGTGAGTGAAAACTATATGAGAGCTGCCCAAGGTGTGTACTCTTATTACTGACCATCACATGCTCAGTCACTTCAAATATGTGGAGGCCTGACTAAACAGAAGTTATATGTCTGTTCACTGGCATGACATTATCAGATTTCAATGCATATTTCCATTATAAAATTGTTTGGAGTTAACCTCTCCACTGCCAGTAATCATATAAAAATTGAAGTGAGTAGAATATTTTTTTCCAAAACTACGTAAATGATAATATAAGGGCAATCTGACTGCAAAGCAATCTTCACATCTACATTTTTCTTTACAGTGGTGCACAGATAATACGTACACTGCAAGACCGACTCTCAGTGTACTTATAGACAGAAATACATTTTAATCATAAAATGCACCTTTCTAAATAGCGGAAACGACAGAAGATTGAACTTATAATGTCGACGGGAACTAAACTAATCATAGTCAATAGCAGAATAACATATAATAATGCCCAGAAAGTAAAAGTTGGGCCCTTCTTCTCACAGTTCTTGAAAACAAATCCAGGCCCTTTTTCTATCTTGTTGTTGGTTAGTAATGCTTAAGTTTCTTCCACCACTTTTCTTATAAAAATACAAATATCACAGGCAGTGAAGGGGTGAAACTATTTTAGTTCTGGCATATGAAAGTAGAATACTGGATACTTCCATAGCCCACACCTTGGAATGGTACTTCACACTCTTACCCACACCATGGTATCAACTGATGCAGTTTGGCTGATCACATCAGTTTGCTAATCTAATGCACTTCAAAAACTATGTACAAAGCTTGACCTCAGGAGCAACTGGAAAATTTATAAGCTGTAACTGTAAGTGTAAGAACTCTATGGCATGATACTATGAATACTCATATTGCATTACCAGCAAAAGCATGTATGTTTAGCAGAAAGATAGGGGGCACTTACATACTGTGCATATGTATGTTCTCTGAAGCAGATTACGCACATACATGTATAGCAGATTACGCACATACATGTATAACTGAGGGGAATTGGTCGGGTGGAAATTGGAACATCAACATGTTTGTGGGAATATGGATGAGAACAGTGATCCATTCATAGATTCACCTTCAGCTGTGGGCTCAGCAAAATCAAAGGGAGAACGTTCCCTTCAGAGCCTAATAGTAATTATAGCAGCACTAGATTTCTCTCCTGGTTCCAGGGGAACATGAGTTTCCGGACTCACAGGCCTCTTTCCTCGATCACCCTTGCTGAAAGAGGTGTGTCAAAGGACATAAACTGCAGTTGTGAATGACACTGTCATATGTATTTATTCAAGGACCAACATTTTCCTGTGAAGATCCAAGGATCTGTAAATCTGATGGGCTTCCTAGTTGAGTACTCCAGCAAGTATTGAAACGTTTTCACTCTTCAATCTGGGTGAAAGACACCAAAATCACAAGCCTCGGATGAAAGACACTGGACCAGAGAAACTGAAATGCAAAACAAATATTAATAAATATTAATGTATGCACCTTAACAAAATGAGCAAAACTGAAATGGCACCCCTGTGTGTTTCATGTGTCACAGGGAACTATACCTAACATTTCTAGAAACTGTGATTATTCACTCAAGGCCTTACATGTGTAAAAATTATCCCAGAAACTGTGCAAACATCTATTCAAAGTAATTTTTGCCTGAATTTTCCACAACATAATATTTGAAATATTTACGCCGCATTCATGGAAACTTCCATTCTAAATATTCCCATCAAAGTAGGAAATGATGTAAGGGGAAATTGTCTTCCCTAGAAGGATTCTTTGTTCACATGCAACATGTGCCGAATCATGGAATATTGGTCAATTACTGAAATTTCCATTTTTGCTGAGAAATAATTTCTCTGGTAATCCTGTATTTCTGCTTTATGGAATCATGTAGGTTTCAGTTTATTCCGATGGGGGTGGGGGGGAAGAGAGGGTACATTCCTCTCTTGTCATAAACATAAATTTGAGGGGGGAATTTGCAAATATTTGTAGGGAATTTAGATGTTTCTCAAGTAATGCACACTTAGGAGTGCAGGAAAGATGGGGTCCTTTGTGCATGTTAAATGTATTTTTCTTGCATGAATTTTGAAATTTAACGGGCAAGTCATGTGATTGTGTGGTGTGGTGAAAACACCAAAGTCTATGCCATAATATTTTTAACAAATCAAATAATGCTACACATTTTCAGTTGATCTACTAGAGAAGACAATCATCTGGAATGAATAAATGACTAGAGATTTGCATCCTATACTTGGCCAGCTCTTCATATCAGTTCACACTTCCAGACTCAGTAGTCTTTTGCATAAGCAATGTGAGGTTACAGGCTGTGTCATGATATTCTCTCTTCAATGTTATCAACTGAAATCTCATGATCTATCCACTCAATCACTTATAAATGCTTTCATTTGTCAAATTTCTTCTCTTTGGTAAAATTACGACAAAATATTTGCTTTTGGTAATCACAAAAAAAAGTATACTTATTATAATTTTTATTGAGGTATTCTTACTACTGATGTCCACATCAATGACCAAATGAAAGAATAATAATGAATCTGTGCTTATGAATTTCATACTAATACTAGGTCTGCTATTAAATAAATACTTAATATTGAGGTTCCACTGTACAGCAGACTGCTGTGAGGCAGACCAACACCTGAAGTATGATGCTTGGCATGAGTCTAGCATAATTTTGAAATTCCCATGAAAATGTGGGTTATAACAATTGCAGAGAGCCCACCAAGGCAGGCCTCCAAATGCACTACTACTGCTAAATCAAGACATTCACTAGTTGTATGTCCCCTTATAAAGAATGATAAATGAGCTATCTCCAAAAATAACAAAAGACCAAAGCAAAAAGTTCAAGACTGTTGGTCTCCTCTAGTCCTTTTTTTAAAGAGAAGAAAAACAAATAAAGTTAATAACAATGATTTTTTTTATATGCAGAACCAGCATGTATCATTAATACATTTTTAACTGTTCAAGATGTGTTTTTGCAATACGATTAGCCATCCTGTTAGGGTGATAGCAGTAGTCAGGCATCCAAATTGTATCTCAAAAAGTACAGAATTTCATATAGAGTCTAATGCAAAATTGCCAACCATACAAATTTATTCTTATAAAGAGCTGGGAGTGAAAGTTGTTTTGACAGAATTAATAAGCATCAACATCTGCTGTTGCTTTTTTTCATCTTAAACAGAAGTCTGGCGCTCAAGCCTCTAGAAAGTTTTGCATCTCTCGACAAATCTATTGTTAGAAAACAAAAATGTACTGATACTTCAAATTCTATCTCATATCACACTAGTCTTAAAGCAACTAAGTGAGTGCAATGAAGTAACCTGCTTACATATTGACACTGTGTACAGAAATGCATATTGTCCCTTCCGTCAAGCAGATGTTGAGTAATTGTGGTCTTTCTTAGCTGAAGCACTATGAGAGAATGAATGCAGATTTCGATAGGCCTCCTCTATCTGTATGTCCTGTGGTATCAATGTGCTGGCCATGGTCTGTGTGCTGGCCCACTCTCGACCTACAGCACCACCACTACTTTTCCTTGACAAACCACTGTGAAAATATGTGTGATCCTCTCGCATTTTCTGCCTTGGGAACGTAGCTGAAGAGAAAGCCTGTTTCCCAGGAGTATCCAGTTTTATTTCCTCAGTCTCAACACTCCCACAATTATTAGTGGTTGTGGATTTTGACTTCACATAAGTATGATCATCTTTCTGGAGAGAGCTGAGAGGAGAAATGTTTGGATACATCTGA
Source organism: Ellobium chinense (assembly GCA_033807755.1). Classification (NCBI taxonomy): domain Eukaryota; kingdom Metazoa; phylum Mollusca; class Gastropoda; order Ellobiida; family Ellobiidae; genus Ellobium; species Ellobium chinense. Next base: position 989,374 of record JAWQUT010000211.1, read on the forward strand.
AAAGGAGAAACTGACAATGATCCACTCTGTGTCTGCATAATGCAGCTTGTCTGAGTTGAGAAGTCATAATCAATTTCTTCCATTTCCTGATCTTCTATCATATTTGGCCTGATAGAATCCTGATGAAGCTCTTGCTCAAACAGACTGTGACTAGCTGCAGTCCCATCCCACGTGGCAGTAGCATATGTATGATCTGCTTTCCGAGGCCAACATGGGAACTCAAGAGTATTATTTACAAATCTGTGCAGCGTATGTGAAACACCAGTTCTGTGAACATTTTCTGATGATTTTGAGGATTTTATACATGATTTACTACTATCACAGCTAACTTCTTCAAATGAACAAGACTTCCTTGGAGAATTTTTTGGCAGAACTTGTTGTGGCCATTCACAAGCTCTATTACTACTGACAGGAAAATGCGACTCTGCATTGTGAATATTCTCCACTGATGAGCTGCGTTTGCCTTTTAAATGTTGTGTTACTTTATCAAGTGTTATGTATCTATCGCCACTGGCATCTGGGGAGCATTGTGGAGATGCTGGGCTCTCGTGAGCGTTGGAGGTGTCATCGTTGTCCGCTTTCAGTTTCCCCACCTCGTCTATGAAATGACCCGTCAGGAGAGCTGCTGCTTTCGCACTTTGTGAGCGGGTTGTACGACTGGACCTACTGGAAGCGTAGGTATGGTCGCTCTCAGTCTTAATATCCCCGAGTGACGACTGGATGTTCCCATCTTCACTGATATTTTTGTAATCTAACGCCAGAACCATGTCTGCGAAAGTCAACAAAGACGTGGTTGTCGTCGTGGGTGGGGGTTCCCCGAAGCCCACTCGTGGCGATGAAAAGAAAACATTCACATCTCCTGCCCCATCAAGAGACATTCTGTCCAGAATGCAGATTCCCGTGCAATCCTGAATGCAGCGGAAGGACTCCTACACACAAATCAATCATGTAGGGTACTCTATGAGCGTTTGTTTTTCACGACACAACAACTCCCATGGAATGTCATTCATCGTCCACGATGCAACCTTCCGTGTCGCTGCACTTTGTTTGACCGCTTCCGTCTGCACGAGAACGAGGCAAGTGGCCCCGTTTAAAGCATTATTTCTGACGGTTTCATTGGATGAGCCTTGCTAAAAATATATTTTGACCTATATTTGTGGTTCCATGAAAACACACGAATCGGAACAAAAGTAACACGCTGAGTTCACGAGGTCACATACAACACGCTCTGTACATCAGTGTGTCAGCGGCACTTCAAAGGTGAGAGAACGTAGATATCTAATCTACAGCATATCATGGCATATGCAAGAATATTTGTTTCGGGAGGAATTCCATATGTGTGCCAGAAAGATTTCCGCATGGAACACATCGAACCAACAACGTACCCTAACCCTAACCCTACTCTAACCCTAACCCTAACCCTGACGCTGGGTTAGGGTTATGATTAGGGTTAGGGTATGTTGTTGGTTCGGTGTGTTGCATGCGGAAATCTTTCTGGCACACATATGATCATATGGAATTCCTCCCTTTGTTTCTATGCATTGATTTAAATTATAAAACCAGACATCATTTCAGAAAATTGATTTGTGATGTGTCAGTAAAATGAATTGCCGATGAAGTCTGTGACTGTGGGCATCCTAGTCTAGTCTAGATCTAGACGTCTAGATAGATAGATCTAGACTAGTCTAAGTCCTAAGAGTCCTAAGACTAAGGTTTCTAGACTGAGTCTAGTCTAGACTAGGTCTAGAGTACAATATATCACGGAATAGATAGTCTTATCTAGATCCGATCTCGTGGCAGAACCAATGCCAGTGACTAAATTATCTAAATGAACTGCATTAATGCAAGAGCGGTCCTGTCCCAGATCAAAGTTAATAGTCTTCTGTAGTCTTGGGTCGAGGACTTGTGTCCCACTCTCCCTCCTCTCACCCTTTTCAAAAAAACAAAAACTAATAGTAGTAATAGATTTACTCACACTGCAGAAGAGAATTGTCATCTGCCTTATAACATTTCAAATAAACACAAACTAGTCTGACGTCGAGATTGTCTTTTACAAGGTGGCAGTAAAAAAAAAAAGGACTCGAGAAAAGCAAACATGTAGCTAGGCCTCTCTTAATAACCACAAAACATCCTCAGCCTCAGCTTGCGGTTTAATCAAAATCTAAATTGTGTCTTTATCTTCAGGTTTTACGATGGCAAAAAGGATTCTGATTACTGGTGCCTCTGGGCTGCTGGGTCGTGATTTCTTGAACATATTTTCTCATGATCCTGAATGGACAACTCTGGGACTTGCATTTTCACGTGCCACAGAAAAGCTTAGGAAAGTTGATCTTACAGACCCAGGTGAAGTGAGCAGAGCTGTCAGAGAATTTCAGGTAGGAACTGATAGTAAATAGCCATGAGTGAAATGGACGCATTCTAAGTGGTCATGACAGCTCCTTATAGGCATGGAGGGTGTTAGTACTGTAGAGCAAATAGCCATGAGTCAAAAAGGAAGCATCCGAGATGGTCATGACAGCTCCTTATAGGTCTAGGCATGGAGGGTGTTGGTCTCAAGGTAAAAGGTAATAGCTTGTGGTGTGAACAGTTAATGCAAGACAAAGTACACTGCACTGCATAGCTACCATGATTTAGTTATATTTGGTCAGAAGTTACTGTTACTCTCCTAATCATGTACAGTATGTGCTGTGATAGCTTGTGTAACTCTTCATTGCATTTGCCTACACCAGTGGCTTTCTGAAGGGCAAATGGTTGTTTGTTAAAAATTGTAAGATGGTGTCAGATTCATTTTATTTTTTTTTTTTACTCTTGATCCTTCTTACCTGATATTTTATGCAGCACAGTTGAAACACAGATGTTTATAAGTTTATACCAAAATATGTATTTAGCTGTGTAGTTTAAAGATACTGCTAGGCAGTTATATTTCATCATGCTAGAGAAAATGGGACCCCAAGCTGTTTGATGTGCATTTTTGGAGAAATTTAGAGCTGCCTTCCTTTTCCACGACAGCCATCAGTAATTCTTCATGCTGCAGCCGAGAGGCGGCCAGATATCGTTGAGAAGGAGGAGGAGAAAACAGAAAAGATAAATGTTGGTGCCACTAAACTGATGTGTGATCTTGCAAGTATGTTCAAGCTTTTGAGACTTTGTCAACAATCATAACTGATTCTATTTAGCTAATTAAAAATACAGAATAGAGTAATAATCCTATTAACATATTGTTTAGTGTATGTTGCATTTCTATACAGAGTATATATAATGGAATATTGTTTTTTTCATAAATTTTGCAAGCCAGCACTGCCAGTATGAAACAGTCTTTAATCTGAGATTATTGAAAAGACTTACATTCTTCAATGGCATCTTGAGAAGGATAGTGGGCATCAGTAGGTAATAGTAATACTGTTCTGTGTACAACAGTTTCTTTTTGGACCACCACACCACTGATGTTGCAGGTTATTGAGAAGGCCACAGTCCATTCTCAGTCAATAACATTAAATCATTAAATTCAAAGGGAAAGTAAAGCTGTTAGCAGCAGCAGCAGCAAAGAAACTGTCATGTCCTCACCTTGACAAATTGGAAGTTTTAAATTCAAGATATTGAAAAGAAGAACACTGAACCAACGAGTAAATGTATAATGCCAAGCAGTTTAATCATTTCTGTCCTTTTATTTTGTGGATAGTGTTTGCATATTCTTATAGTTGGATGATTCTGTCATTGTATAGGACTTCATTGTTAGTCATGGTGTCTCATGTTTTTTGTGGAACTTGACATATTGTCAACTATAATGGCACCCAATCCTTTATAATAGATTTAATGATTTCTGTCATAGAAACAATGCACAGCACACTGCTAGTAGTGCCAGTCTTGGATAAAATATTGTCATTTTCATGTTTGATTATTATAGATGAAGTTGGAGCTTATGTCCTGTTCATAAGCACAGATTACGTGTTTGATGGAACCGAGCCTCCCTATAAACCAACAGACAAGCCCAACCCTTTGAATAAGTATGGTGCCAGTAAAGCTGTAGGAGAGAAGGTGGTAACTGAGTCTAGTCCAGGTAAGACAGCATTGTTATCAAAATAACAGATACTCTTGGACTGTACACACTGAAAAATTTAATAAAGAGTTCCAAATTTTTGGATGGTAGTCCTTCATCAGGAAGGACCATGTATAGATGAAGTTGGAGCTTACATCCTGTTCATAGGCACATGAAAAAGAAAAGAATGAACATAAAATGATGATTACAACACACGTAAGTGCACGTCAAGGGATAATACAAAGGGTAATAAGACCAAATACAAACATGGTGTTGTGTGTCATTTTAATTTTGAGCTTGAAAATCAGACACAATTGCAATTAATACTGGTGGTCCATTGCACAGACAGGCATTTCTCAAGATATTATAGTTGTCCATAACTTATTCCAGCAAACTAAAATTGCTTAGTTTCAACACTTTGGCAGGCTGTAGAGTACATAAGAAACTAAAAATTTGAAGAGCTATGGTGATCCTAACATCTATAAGACGTTTTCTGTTTATTGAAGTAAACCTTGCCATTCCATTTTCAGGAAATATTGTATTCAGAGTGCCTATATTGTATGGAATGGTTGAGAAATTGGATGAGAGTGCTGTGACAGTTTTGTTCAGCAAGGTGAAGGACACAAGTAAACCAGCTGAGATGAACCATTATGAGAGGCGATACCCCACATCTTGTGCTGATATTGCAGAGGCAGTCAAGATTCTGGTTGAGAGCAGAATTAAGGTGAGATTTTGCTGTAATGGAGTGCATTGTACTGTTTTCTATCATCAGTATATTAACATGACCAGCCTGTTTACTTCTGATACAAGACAAGGCAAAATGACAACATCTGAGATGAGAATTTGCCCACACCAGTTCCTTTATTATCTCAAACAGAGTGCTCGGGACATTCATTATCTACTTTGCTGTGTAATACAGTGTTTTCAAACTATTGCCATAGCTTCACTGTGTGCTAGATGCATTGTTCAGTTTTTTCCAGCTAACCTACTTTTAACATCACACTTTGTCAATTATTGGGATACTGTATATCACATTTCACTATCAAACTTTTCTCCAATTATTATTTATGCTGTGATCTTCAGTGTGTGGGAAACACAAGTGATTTGGATGGGTTAGCTTAGAAAGGAAAAATACGGTGAAGTTGCATATTAGCGTTCAGTCTTTTCATATTGTAGATCCCATGCCTAAGTGCTCTGTAAAACCTTGACAGTTCATTACTTCATAATGGGTGCGATGATTTGATCCATTTCTGGTTGCATGAATAGTATGTTTATGAATTTCTTGGTCTTAAATGCCAGTTAGTTTAATTTATCCACATTTTATGTTCTCTAATAAATCAGTAAATAATAGATTCGAAAACTACCTGCCTTTTTTCTTCTCTCTATTGGCAATCAAGAACCCAGATTTGACTGGTATATTCCACTGGAGTGGAAATGAGATGATGACAAAGTATGACATGGCAACAGTTATGGCAGAATTGTTTGGAATTACCACTAGCCATATTGTTGCTGACACCAAGCCAGCCTCAGGTGCTCCTCGGCCATTTGACTGCCATTTAGACTGTACCAGAATGGAGGAGCTCGGTGCCACAAAACGAACGCCTTTCAGGGTAGGCATTAAACCAGCACTGGAAAAATTCTATCCTTAGTTTATAAGTCATAGTTCTGTTTATTGCTGATGGGATGTACTATAACATAATGACAAGAGGGTTGTGATGAATTATTGTGCCATTAAAGCCTGAAAGATCTATGTCGTAAGAAATGAGATGTATGGGCAATGGTAATCACTTATGCTAATGTCAAATTAATCTTGTTACACTGGCCATGAAAACTTCTGTTGTGATAAGGTGATACCATTTTTTCTGGAGATCAGAAAATTTTGTCAGCATTTAAGAGAGGCTTTCTGCCTGAGAATAACATAATATCTTGATAAAAATTTGAACATTCAGAATTGTGTAACTTTTTTTTGCCACAAGTTCATTATATTAATTTCCAAGTAGTTACATGTACAGTAGGACCTCGATATTAGTTCAGAATCCAGGGTGTATACATTCCTAATGCATCAGATTTTCTTTTCTTTACCTTTGTAAAATAAATCTTGAAACATTGTATATACACCTATATTTATAACCTTAGACTGGAAACAATGCATGATAATGAAACATGCAACTCTATGCAGTATACATGGGCCGATCAGTCCAATTTCGTACTTAGCTTGACAGGACTGTGTCGCAATGAAAGCATCTCGACTTATGTCCCATGATGCAGTGGAGGTGATGATGACTAGATCTTCTAAAATGACCACATACTGGGTAAATTTGCAGCTGGCTGCTCATATCTTTTCAGCATGTAGACGCAAGATTTCTGGACAGACACAGAGGCACCTTTAACGGGCGTTCTCTAAATCTGTTCCTGTCTTCAGCAAATTTGGATCCATATTGTGCCCTTATTGGCTGAATGTAGTGAACCTTGTTACAAAGCATACCTCGTTATTAAGTATAAATCACACATGCGGTGAGATCCACAAAATATCGAGGTTCCATTGTACTTTTATTAAGTGTTCCACCAAATAAAATGCATTCTGTACAGAATTATTTAACACTCTCTTGAGGAGATACTATTATTTAAATGCATTTCTGTTTATGCAGTGGGAACATTACACTCGCAACAATGTATTTTTGTATTGATTTCCTTTGTTTTATAAATGAGATGCAACCATGTTGATTCAGATGCACTTTTTTTACAAAAATGCCTTGTTTAATGCTCTTCCCAAATACTTTCCAGATTTTAAAGTAACAGCTGGCTTAGTAGATTACTCCATATGATGTTACAAAATACACATTATTATGAAAATTTTACAGGGCATTTTGTGAAGTGTTTTTGAGTGTATGGGAAAATCCCTATGCACTTTTAATTAGTTTATAGCTGTGAAAGAAAGCACTTTGTAACTTGCAGAACGAATCAAAACCATGAAGTATGGGAATCATAAAATATTGGGTTATCTTGGTGGCTTTTGTAACACTTAGCTTTCTAATAAGATGATTGCTTTGTAACATTATTGGTCATGCAGTGTCATAGGTGGAGTCAAGAATATGATCTGACTTTCTGCACCTTTAGATCAAAGTGAACCAATGAACAATTGATCTTTTCTGCTTGTGACGTACACTAGAACACACTTATAACGATGAAAACCGGTTATATGTAATAAGCATTGTTCCAAAACATTTTGCAAATCTTAAAGTACTAGTTACATTAGATCAAGTCCAGCATTTTGCTAAAAAAATGCCTAATATGAACCAGATAGGAGCATCTCATGAATTTTATTTAAAAAATGTTAAAGTGTATATTTGGAGGAATGAGTGGAAAGTGATATAATGGCTGACTGTGTTTCTGACATATTAACATGACAGCCTTGTCCATAGTGGACCAAAGTCTTGTTTAGTAAATTGCTCATTCAGTCCCAAGACTTCTTTTATGAGGTGAATTTGTGGTATAGTTTAGCTGCATTTTAGTAACTGAAGTAAACTAAAGTAATGTAAAAACTGGATGATATATTGTGACAGTGGTACATAAAATGTTACAGAGAATAATCTTCTGTTTGGTGCAGTACGTCCTTGATGTGGGATGTTGTGATAGAACAATAAAGGGCATTTAAAAACTGGAAGTATATTTTGTATCATTAATGTGGTGTTGCTTTATGTACATGAAACAGTTCTCCAAAAGAGAGTTAATGCACATGTACACACTTCATATTTTTTTTAACAATTAACTTTGAATTTCACCACTCTTATAAAGTAAGAAAGTAAGCTTGGAAACTTCTCAGTTCAAATCCACTTGGATAGCTCTCTTTTTATTTTATGATCAACACAATCTCAGTAATGGTTCAAATGCTGGAGTGACTTTTATCATAAATTACAAAGTCAGCAGACAGGTTTCACAGGTCATTCATGTGATTTGAAAGCAGTAGACAAAATTGTCTCGACAACCAGTGATAACAAAATCCTCTACTATAACAGGGGATGAAAACACTTCACCAGGCAATTCCACATGAGCCAACAGCTTGCCACATACCAGATCCAAAATGTACAAATTGCCATCAGTAGATGGTGTCACAACAACACTGGCTGGCAGAACCGATGCATGGTGAGAACACTGTGACAGTTCAACAGAGCCGAGTTCGTGATTGGACACACTGGCATGTTGTGCTCCACTGCCACCACACTCACTACACAGACTTTCATCAAGATCAACCAAGTCGGTTTTCTGCTGCTTACTTGGAATCTTATCTTTGCAGATTGTTGAAGAGTCCATATTTTGTTGCCTGGTAACAGTTTCATGATGGGTACCACCTGTGTGCTCTGTGTTGCCACTATCTTCTGGACTAGGACAGGTATTCCATGGGGAAGATTTCTCAACATCATTAGAACCTATGGAGTTCTTTGATGCACTCACACTCTGTTTAACATCATGGATATCAGTAGGGTGGTGTGGCTGCATTATTATTTTCCATGGATCAAGTATCTGTTCAGGCAATGACTCAGAGTGGTGTAAAACACTGTTCGTATTGCATTGTTTCATTTCAGTTGAATATGCATTGCCCTCTTTAGAAAAATAAGTTTCAGGCTTCAATTTATCATCCTGTTTAAAAGTAAAAGCACGGCTCCCATCATCTGAAGATGATAAACCTGGAATTTCTTCACCTTTCTCATGCCCAAGTAACCTGGACACATATGCTGTGGCATACACTGCAGAAGATGCATAGAATCTCCACACTAGTTGTCCATTCCTGTTAAGGCAATAGAGATGATGATCATGAGATCCAACCAAAACTGATGACCCATAGACAATAGCAGTGGAGAATATTGGAGCCTGTGTCTGGAAAGTCCACTCCTGGAAAAAGAAAAGGAACACATTTCATAACACTCATACTGTTTATGGTAGTATGCATACAGTGTCATCTTACCGCAAAACAGCTTGAGTGCAAAACTGATGAAATCTGAGTACCTTTTTTTTTTTAACCTTTCATGAAAAGGACTACACTGAGCCATAATCTGAAACCTAATCTTCTGTAATGAGTGAGTAAATAATTTCAGAAATTATCCAAGCACCCTTTGGTCAAGGATAATGTAATGAGTCAGTTTTCTTGAAATCATCATAGCCATTCTTCAGTCTTTTTTTTAAAGGAAAGACCATGTGTTTTGATTCTGAGAGACATAATATTGTTTCACCGACAAAGAGAGCGTGAGTGACCAAGTGATGCAATGTCATCCTTTGCCTTTCCACTCTTTTTGATATTTCATATTCAATGTGGGACTGACATCTGTATCAGTCAAATGATCATTTCTGAATTATACTTTATTCTGCTAACTTCACCGTGCAACTTATTATTAAAAGTAATGAGAGCTATGCAACACCCCACCAGCAATGGATAAAGAGCCATCCACCCACCTACATGCTAAAGGATTCTCCATCTGAATATCAAAAGATACAATCAACAGTTAATGCCAGCGGAAAATGGGAATTATATGAACTGGCAAGCTGAAAATTCTGTGGAAGAGTCCACAAATTTGTGAGGTGTTCTAGTTAATGAAGAAATTTATTAAGAAAATAAGGAGCTCTTAACTAATGCATTAGAATGGCAATGCAGCTGTTCAAGTACAGGAGGTTTAAAGTTATGAGTTTCTACAAAATTTCCAAAATTCCTTAACAGCCCAAACATATCTCAAATCAATCAACCACATATGACCATTTTTCATATGCTGACAAATCATGTCTCACTCAACATGCATCTACACAGAATCTGCCAAAGCTAGTTCCAGCATACTTGCTCTGCTCAGAACTATATAAAACTGTAGCACACTAATTTTTTAACAGCCCAGTGCTGAAAGGTATGTGGATAAGCTATTTCTCAAACAGGCCAGACCTTTGGAACGCATTATATGGAGAAACAGTACAACTCCAAAAGATCAACACCAATACATGATCGCATTAGGCCGAGAGCTCAAGTTCAAATGGCCACTGCATCAGGAAGATAATGTAAAGTAAGTATCCAGTCACATGGGATAATTTACATGGGATTTCAACAATGCTTACAATGTGCCCCACTGAGCTGAGACAGTACAATGATCCATCAACACAGCCAACTAAGACAGAGTCGCCCAGTAAGCATAGGGATGAAAACACTGGTTTGTGAAGGTCAGTGGTCCATTTCATTGCACCTGTGTCCTGAAGAATCCAACACAACAGCTAATAAATCGTCACGCTCATTCAACATTTGCCTATGGACTATGACATTTTGTGGGGCTTTGAGAAATTTAACTTTCAACCTGATGCCCAAAGCGAAACAGTGGGGCATATGTGGTTTAGTACATAAAATTGGGATATAGTTAAACTTAAAAACTCTGCTTTTGTTTCAATAGGAAAAAAGAATGTAAGTGAAAGGTCACAGTAAAATAAACAAATTTAGGCGAATGTGGAATGAGTGTGACGAAATTTAAGAAGGGGATCTTATAAGAAGCAAAAATATTCAAAATATATTAATGATGATAGCATAATGAACTGAACACAATTTGAAAGTATGCACACAACCAGACACACCTATAATGACAAAGGTGGAATGTGGGTAATCATGATGATAATGATGATGATATGATGGTTGCATGGGAAGGGATAGGGTACTGATAGTGTGCCTTTGTTAATAAGTGGTCATCAATTACATATCGACATTTTCTAATGGCGTTTCTATCAGGACTGGCAAAGTCCTGACACTTTAAGATGACTGATTCAACACATGACAGTGCATGGGCTGTCCTTAACTGCATAAATGCCAGCCTTGAAGTGGGTTAACCAGTTTGACTAATCATCCACTAAATATATAGTCAAAACATTTTAGCCCAAAGACATATTCAAAGACAAATGACCGGGCATTGCCAAAACAAAGAAATTTTATTACACAACACAGATCACCTTCTCTTTGATGTAGCAGACTAAACCGCATGTCAGAGATATACTTTATGCTGTTTATGATAATTAAAAACAACATACAGTGAAACTCGGATATAACGAGGTCGTCGGGACCGACCGTTGGTGCTCGACTGAAAATCATGTAAAAACTGTCAGTAGTGTCAGGGAGACCCATATACAAGATCTAACATGGCTAGACTGCTCACTGCGGGTTGAGCGGAAGCGCCTTGTCTACCCAGGGGTATCAGAACATCTTTACTTCTAGCTTGCTTGAACCACATAAGCAGCGCCTTATCTACATCATCATACGCCGATGGTCGCTGTCTGTTGTGATTCAGGCTGCCCTTCTCAACTGCGNTCTAACATGGCTAGACTGCTCGCTGCGGGTAGAGCGGAAGCGCCTTGTCTACCCAGGGGTATCAGAACATCTTTACTTCTGGCTTGCTTGAACCAGATAAGCAGCGCCTTATCTACATCATCATACGCCGATGGTCGCTGTCTGTTGTGATTCAGGCTGCCCTTCTCAACTGCGGCTCTGATTTTGTCGCTGTCCTTTAAAAATGTTGAAAGTGTGCTTGTTGTGATGCCGTTTTCACGACAAATTTCTGCCTTGCTCTTCTGCTTTCTCTAGACTTCTTCGATTATTTTTAGTTTTGTTTCGAAGGACAGACATTTTCTCTTCCTCGATTCCATCATTGACAGGTGTAAACAAAGCAATGCAAATGTTGAGAGTCGAGAAACGAATGACTGACCGATCATAATCACCGTTTCTGCGATTGTTATGATTGAAATCGATATTGCCTAGTGCAATGATTGGTCTAAACAACAGGCTTGGCCAATCATTAGCCGAGCATATCAATCCCATCTTCCTCCCATTGCATGGTCACATCTCCACCGCATCCTTCCCTACCCTGCTTCTTGGCCTACTGCGCAACTAGTTTGTACCGGTAATCCTATTGGTAAATTACATAAGCGAGACAGCAAGACTTGCCTATTGTTGGCAATTGTTACGTAGCCTAAACGTTCGAGTTCCTTGCTGCTGAAAGTTTTATTGCGGACGAAAGGGTTGCGAGGGCTTAACTGCAGGTCGGTTATCTTGTTAGGGCTGCGTTTAGCGGATTTTGTGCTCGTTATATGAAAGGCAAGTTTACTATTACAAAGAAGGAAAAAAAAAACGGGGATTTTCATTTTGCTCGGTACATGCGAGAACTCGTTTTATCCGTACTCGTTATATTCGAGTTTCACTGTACAACATCTGGAACATTTTAGTGCTTAAATCACACCAACTGAGGTCACAGTCCATTTTTTTTTCACCTATGTTATTTCTTATCAAATTTAAAGCTAAAGAAGTAAAAAAAAATATAGGGTTCAACACCATGCTCTGTGGTAAATTTCACTAATGAATGTATTTATATTGTTACTTTTCTGCTCTACAACTCACAGTGCACAGTGCTGACACTTTCCCAGCCAGTGAAGCAGCATACACAACACATTTTGATGCATCCACTGTTGGAGAAGAGAACACACTGCCTCCTCCAAGATGGCACTTCCATTTACACACCTTCTCCTGATGAAAAAACTCATCATCAATCATCACTGAAGTGAATTAATGCATCAATACTTTATGTGAGAAGCCACAAATAAAGTTTATTGGGAAGTCAGTCATGTGTACTTCCTTGCATTTTTTCACAAGTGTCTCTCTAAAACCTTCATTCCTTGAACTTTCATACAAACTAACAAAATATTTCACGAATGGAAACTAATAATTAGCATAGCATAACTCTACTGAGCACTGTCTTCTCTTCCATACTTACTGAAACCCGAGTACTAAAAATTCTTACCTCCAAATCCAAACAATACAAATGGCCATCATGCGAACCACACATGATATGACCTGAAGACGCATTCACAACAGGTGAGCATTTCACGGTGTCCTTAGTGTCAAATTTCCACCTCAGTGATCCAGTTTTTGCTTCAAGAACATAGATGGAGTTATCATAGCACCCTGAAACAAATGAAATCACAAAGGTGGCAATCGTCTCTAAAGTTCCAAAATTACTGTGAAGCTGAAATCCTTCAGATGCCATCTTTTCAAAACAGTTTCTCCAATCTGAACAAAGTAGAACAATTTATTCATGTCAGAAGCACCTCTAAATTTGATTAATACTTAAACAAGCAGCATAAAACACATTAAACAAAATCTAGGCCCATTACTGATACCCAGAAACAAGTTCTCTACTTGTGTTTCATCTGCTTACAAAACATTGCGAACCCATACTTTTTTATTCCTTCAAATGATAGGGAGTCGATAACTTGTGCATGTCTCTCGATAAGCAGGAACAGAACACCCAGGATCTATAGTGTAGTGATTTTGCTGTAATTTGATGACTCAAAGATCACTAGTGCTAATCTGGTTCCATGGCTGATCCATATGAGAAAATTATGTGACATGGAGTTGGCACCGACTCCCCACAATTCTATTACTTATCAATTGACATATATCTCGGCATAAAAAGAACACATGGTCATGCAGACAGGCAGGTAGAAAAAAGAACATCCATTCTCTTTGATCACATACGTCAACTCAACTGTGAAGTAATCTAACATTCAACAAACTTACGTTCCCCTTGCCAGCGAGTTGTTTTTAGACATTGTCTTTGTTTATCAACATTTACATCATTTCAAGAGAACTCTCATAAAGAGATGGGAAGATACAAACCATGTTCAATAAAAAGGCAGGCTAACCCCTTACCCACTATGATGTATGCTCCATCCAGACTGCAGCAAGCAGTTGATTCAATCCTGTCTGGAAGAGTGACAGACCACATGGACTTGCCAGAGTGGACATCAATGGCACTGAACTGGCCAGAATGGGAGCCAATGAAAACCAGTGTTACATCCCTGTAAGAAAACCAAAACATATATGAATGAAAAACTGGTTCACTTGTAGAAGAAATGTTCATGAAAAAACTAAGAAGCAGCAGGCTAATTACAAAACAAAAATACTGGACAACAAAATGATTAGGCCAACAACAGTAATTACACAAATGTGCATGCCATCTCAAAATATGAATGAAACTGCATTGCTTAATTTGTTGCCTATGCTAAACATTAAAACTTTATTTATGGCTCCAAAAGTAGGTGATCATAAGTGTGGAATATGACAAAAGTCTGCAGAGTAATTGTTTCATCTGATATGGTGGAGGCACTATACTATGCTAAGGAAAGAATGGAATCAATATATAACAGGAAACACTCACTCATATTCCACAACCAAAGGTGAGGCATCCACACATTTCTTTGTATCAAACTTCCACAGCACTGTCAATGTCATTGGTGGCTTTGCTTCATGAGGAGATAGCTTGTTAAATACATATGAAAAATTAGCTTCACAATTCATTAACTTGTTTCCATCTCTTATTGTTTTGTTGTGATCACAACCACGTTCAGCTTGTCTGGATTTTGTGTTCATATGATGAAAGTGTTCCTGGGTGCCACTAATGTTGGCCCGATGCTGCTGCCAAAGTTTTCCCCTCGACATTATTTTCTTCGGTCTTAATTTGTGCTGATAACTGTGAACCTTCCCGCAGTTGCTACACTCTGGTATACTTTTTGATCCCTTCAAACTGGATGGGGAGTCATTAACTTGTGCATGTGCTGTTGACGCTCTGTCAGCTTGAGAAATCATAACATGATGCCCTGCCTTCTCTGAACTTTGTGTTTCTAATGACGACTCCTGATCTATTAATCTTGGAACCTTGAAGCCTGTGACTTCCTCTGCAATTAGTTTATGCTTCAGACTGGCACTGTTTCCAGATTTACTTTCTGAAATGTTTGACAATTGCTTGACTGCTTCATATGCTCTACCTCCATCAGCACTTGAATGTTTGTTTTCCTGGCTGGTTTGAATTGAGGAATCACTCATGCCCACATTTTGTGAATTAGGAAATAGTGATAGCTGGTCTTCTGTTCTTTTGAGTTCCAAATACTTTTCAAATTTCTCCGCAAACTGACCAAAGTCTTTATTGATAAGCAAGTCAACAAATTCTGGTAAACTGTCCTGGCAGGCACTTTCCAATGAGTTGATGGCCCTGACCGCAGCTAAGGAGTCACCACCCAGAGATATGAAGTTATCTGAATACACTATAGTTGCCGGAGGATCTGGTAGGTGTATCTGGGATATAAATAACATTTAAAAATCATATGCAGACATGCTAAGGAAGGTCACAGAGTTTAAAAGATTAGCAACCAGCATAAGGCCAGAAACAAAACAGTCTCTGTATTACTATATAGTCATGGCTATTACTGGATGTTGTTACAACTATTTCATTTAAATGATTTTTTTCCTTTGATTAGGCTTCTCATAGCAGCAAGATTGGAAAAAAAAGGCATGCAGTTTATACTGATATTCGGCAGATGCCTCTAAACTTTATTGATTACTGACAAGAATCTGGTAGATCATAACTGTACACAAGACATATGAAATCAAGAACAACTGGCACTGAAATTCTTTGAATATACCTTCCACAAATGTAGAGCAAATGTCCATGGGTTCCTAATTTCCTTCACAGTATTTGCTTTATTCTCTGCAGCTCCCATCTGCAAGAGCAATTTCTTGTCAAGTTTGCCTGCAATTAGGGGAAGCAACAATGATATCAGAATTTTGAATTAACTATAGTGTATTAACTACAATTAACTGGGGTGGCTATATGGCATCGTTAGGGCATGTAAGTTTCTTCTCAGATCAAGAGTATGATATGATTTTGCCCAGGAGGAACATTTACGCACACTGATAATATATATTTGTCCTTGTACAAATAATGAAAGAATACACTCTAGCTGATCAAAAAACAGAATATACTAATGAACTATGAAAGATCTGACCACAAAAGATGAAAAATTTCTCTAAAACTACACTCTGTAATAATCCCAAATGCTCAACAGTTAGTGATAGATAAGAAAATCTTCTGGTCAACATTTTATACCAGCATTCAGATACCACAGATCTATCATGCACTCTGGTCTGTATGAACAGAATTACTTCTTGTGCTCTGGCCTGATTGACATGCTATTGCCAGACAAGCCCACAAACACAAAAAAAAAAACACCACAGTGCTGAAAGGCCACATATTATGATGAGATCCATCATTTGGAACAAAGGCTTTGAACTAGAATGACCCTTTCATGCAGTTTATGACCAGTCACGGAAATGCAGTTGGACCTCACATTCCTCATTCACATGTGCTCTGGAAATCCTGCACGCTCACTGAAATGTAGTAGAACCTAAATATCAAGAATTCATTTAAGATGTATTTCTTGCTATTACTTAAGTATGAACTTCACAGGCATAGATTTATCGTTGTTTTATCAAATCATTATGCACTGAACCTCAATATTAAGTATACTACCTCAATAATAAGTATCTTTTTTTCTATGAACCAAGGGCATGCTTATTACTGAAGTTCCACAGAACACTGGTCCTGAATTTCTTTTTCTGTATATCAAATTTTATTGACGAACCTGAACACCTCATAATCTCAAACATTAGGAATGGTCCCCTGGAGCAGAATTTGTGAGGTTTTACGGTATCATGATACTTGCCATGTGGAGTAAGAGGAAAATAACCATCGATTCTGATAAAATGATCTGGGATGTAATGACTTGGCAGAGACTCCTCCACATGAGTTCTAAGTCTTGTCCTCATCTCATCCCAGTTTGTTCCTTCAGCAGGACATGGTGAATCTGCCCCACCTTCAAAATGCTGTGGTTTCTGAATGGTGCTCGATACTCTAGAACCAGCACTGCTATTGTGCCTCAACTGATCTATACTTTCTGAAATTGGAGGGATGCTTGAGTCTCTTGATGAGTCCAGAATTATAAAGGTCATTAAGACAGACTGGTCTAGTATGGCACAGCAGTCACTCACACCATCAAGTTCCATGCATACCTGAATGATGAGTGATACCATTTATTAATACAGGTATACATTTCTGAGCACAACATGTCTTTGAATCAATGTTAAAGCAAAATATAGAAACAAAAGGCATAGTCATTTCTATGTCACTCTTACTGAGGGGCTGTTGACCAGAAAAGAAATGGTGGGGTGTTTATAGACTTTAGAGAGGAGAGGATGTGGAAAGAAAGGCTGGGTGACACCCAGTCTGATTGTAAATGTCCTTTAGGCAACTTAATGGGTTTCATGAACTGTATCAAATCTCACCATGAATATAAACGGTGAATCTGGTCTTCACTGCTCTCAGCACAAACCTTAAATCTAATTCCAGTGTCAAATTGCTTTTGAGCTGTGTCAGGAATTTAAGTTAATAAATAAGTTCCACAATACTCAACCCAGCTAAATCGTAAACTGCATATTTGTGTTCTTTCGTCACAATTTTTGTCTGGAACACAGAATTTTCTGCACGGAGGACAATCACTTGCAATCATTTTTAATATAATCAATACTGACATTCAAAAACAATATCCAAAACCAAAGTTTTGTTGGCTAAATCAAAGTAAAGTTACATGGCAACACTGCTACATGATCTTCATGAACCCAGGATAGCAGTGCCAGTATGGAAAAGAAAATTTCGAGATGAGGCTCTGGAGCTACATTGCATTCAGGGAATCATTACATACATAGAGAGCAAATCATGTAAACTGGAATCCAGTATACAGTTATTTGGAATCTTCATGCCATCACTTAATTATTTTCAGCAAATGGGGTGTGACCACAATGTGATGCCTCTGACTGCCTCCATATTTATTTTGACCATTCCAAATTGACTTCTGGGTATTTAATTACATACTAATAAGTGAAAGTGGAAGCCTGTGAGTGTGATTACATGAAATGTGATTGTAAAGACTCTCTCCACTCTATCATAAAACTAAATATGATAATATTATGATGATATCAATGTCAACTTGCTGATATTCCTGATGTTATTCATAACACTTATTATCACTGACTGAAGTGCTAAAGATTTCATTACTTAGCACAGATTTGACTGAGATGATACATGCCATTTCAACTGCAGATAGATTCAAGCGTTTTCCATGCCTCTTCACTTGATCGTCACAACGACCCATGCAAACAATACTTCCATCAGGCATCAGTCTTCCTCTGTCTCCTGTATTTCTCCATACTGTTTTGTCCCTCTCTACATCTTCTGCATATGCACTGTTCTCACACTGTTTGATCTGGGCTTCAGTTTCATCATCAATAAAACAGACTCTCTCTTCACTTCCTGAAGAATGAAAGAGAAAGCAGAAGGACTCAACTACACTGAATAACAATTGCTTTATTGCTTTCTACTTGGACAGTTTCTTTCACTTCTTAAAAAAAGAAAACACTATAAAAAAAACATTTAACAGAAATGAATTATAAAAGTACTGTAAGTCATAATGATTGATAGATTCATAATAATGTAATAGTGGATGCTTGAGTCCTGATCTCCAACAAAGGTCCAACATTTAATGGCATTTAAAGGATTTCAATAATGACACAGGACAATTCACTTATTCTTTCTCTTCCTATGTTTCTATCCTTCTATTTGCATAAGCACATCTTTTTTCCATATTGCCTTACTCCATGAACTTATTATTGTCTTTTTATGCAATTTTTTTTTCCCATACTGCCTTATGCCACACACATATTCTATTTTCTTTTTCTTATTCATTCGTACCTCTTTCATCTGCAAATATTTGTATGGACAGAGTGATAATAATATGCACAAATCTATGTTCATCAAGAATAGCAAAGAAATATAAAAAATCCTCCAAAATTAACAGCATCATATCTTAAATTCAATTAGTTTAACTTGGTAAATAATGGAATTTGAAAAGGCTAAAACTGCTTCAACTGGGGCTGCACATGAACAGAATTTTTTACACAGACTGTAATCACATGATTTGATCAAAAGAGTTCCTTAATCATATCACTGATCATATTTATACAGCTTACAGTATTTAAACCATAGTTTAGACCATCATCGATATGTTCATGAAATGGAAGTCTTAAGTAATGTTCATGGGATGGAAGTCTTAACTATAGGTCATAGAGAAGGAAACATCTAATCCTGTGCTGAAATGATGCAAACAGATCATACAGCACTTACCTATCCAAATATCCCCCTCGTCGTCAGCTGCAACTCCATCCTTATCTCTGCATGGCACTAACTTAATTAAAGTTTTCTCCAGTGGTGGACCTATGGGCACAGCGTTATCAGTTGCTCTGAAACAGATAAAAAGGGTGAAATAAGAAGCAATAATTATGTTTATACTAGCTGTTATAAAGCAATTCTTTTGGTGATGCAGTAAATGCAGCTGCTTACGAGGATGATGACTATTCTCTTGCTTATAATACTAGTCAAAGCACCCGCAAAATTTGCGGCGTTATCGTGCAAAGGAAATGACCAAACTTCATCTACATCATTAACACCGCTCCTCTTTCTGTAATTAAATTGTGCTCACATATTGTGTGTAAACATACCGGTTAAGCTGAAAATAAAAAAAAAATCGCTTAAAATTACAGTCGAGCACGGAAAACTCGAATTTCTCCAGGATCGAAAAAAGTGTTCGAGATTTCCGTAATTCAAGATTCCCGTGACGACAATATTTTCACAATTACCATGGACTAGAGGGACTGGTAAGGGTAGATAACCACACGACATTAATCTGCTCTGATCTTAACATAATTAGAATTATCTCCCTTCCCTGTTTCCGAAGTTTCACAATTTCAGTTATGACAAACAAACTGAATTTAATGAACAGAAGACGAAAATCACCTGATTTCGTCAGAGGAAATCGAACTTCGGTGCATAAGTGTAATTCTGATGTGTTCGACGTTATTCGAGGAAAAGAAAGAAATTAGGAGCGGCACTATTGCCAGTCTGCTATTACCGATCGCCCCGCCACATCACTCTCTGTGCGCATCGTGTTATGTTCGACGCAATTTATCGCAGCGTGTGTTGACCTAGTCCACCACCCGCCAGGTCGCTCTGCATGCTCAATCACTACACCACCCCCACCCCCGCTGATTCAATAGAGCCACACAAAGCAGTCTTGATCCCTTGCCCATCACTACGGCACTCCCGCACACCTTTCCCTTATCACCAACACTGGGACGAGCCACGCCAGACAAAGAAAGGCTTTATCGGTCATTTCGCCGCTTTGAGATCGGGTAGATGATGATGAAATCGTTCGAGAAATGCGTGTTGAGAATTCGAGAAAATCGTGTTAATAATACAAAGAAAATAGAGGCATTTAAAAGGGGCGGATAACAGCGTTCGACATTTCCGTGAATTCGAGATTAGTGTGTTCGAGTTTTCTGTGCTCGACTGTAGTGATTTTTCCAAACGCCAGCCTCTCTAAAACCCCGCCATGTTTGAAGAATTCGGTATCAAAACACCAATTTGGCTGCAGACACCACAATAGTAGTGACACCATTAGTATGAACCTCAGTTTAAAAATTGGAACAGGTAATTTGGCTACGGGAAAATCCATTTTTTACATTTTTCTGAGAACCAAAGAGCGCTGCCCACCAATTTGTAAAAAAAGGACCAGTTATGGTCGGTTTGTGACTTACACATGAAACTGGTCGGTTTGTGACTTACACATGATGAAATCAGTGGAGAAATTAGCCCTCACAATGTGCATGGGAGGAAGCGTTTTTTGGCTGTTGGTACAGCCAAGTCTAGGACTTGCATCTTTCTGTCGGAAAGCACCAGTATTCGCACTGGTGGTTCACAGGGTCAAAGTCATGTTCATTATTTTGATTCTGCTCCTTTTCGTAACGATGATTATGTTAATTCTGGTCATCGACTGTGCTACGTACACATTCTCAATCCGGCATCTGATACAAATGCTCGGTTTCAACTTCGGGGACGGGAAGTAAACATTTCATTTCAGGGGTGAACAGCAAAAACCAGTGACGTATGGTCCATTTAAAAACACCAAACTGGGAGAGTATTCACGAAACAAAGGAAGTTTTCGTAATTATCAAAATAATACTTACGGACCTTTTAAGGCCAAGAAATTATCAAAAGAAACCCCTTCAGACCAAAAGGAAGGTGCATGCAAAATTTTGGGCTGGTTGGTGCACAAATAGTCGAGATATGGCTGTTACAAAATTTCATGAGTGTTTTTATAATATAAGATAATGACAACAATATGAGAAAAACATTTAATATCGAGGACATGTGGAAATTGAGGTGCCGAGAGAGAAGAGGCAAAATGGTCATGTATAATTTGAAAAATAAGAGCTTATTAGAAAAACAAGCTACAAAGAGTCTATTTCTAAACATGCTTTCTGTAACGCTCAATGACTCACAGAAGAGCTCTGATATCAACAAGCTGACAGGAAGCCCAACATGAGACCTCTGTAATCCCATACAAGTTATAAAACTGTATAGTGCAATTGCTTGCATGCAACCAACTGCCCAACTCTGATCCACTTGGGAAGTTCTCTCCACCAAGAGCAAGAACCCTGAGTGATGAGAATGGGCCCAGTATGGTCTGTTGTAACTTTGCTGGGGTGAGACTTCTGATTAGGGTAGGAGTAGCCTGAAAATGTAAAAGAGAGCAGAATTTTGATATTAAGTACCCATTTATTAAGCATACCTAAGTATGAAATTTACAAGCAGGGATTCATCATTATTATATCATTTCATTATTCATGTGGACCGCAATATTCAGTATACCTCAATGTTAAGTAAATTTCTTTCTTGCATCAAAGCTTAAATTATATCAGGTTCAACTGTATACAAAGTGTTTTCATCAATAACTATGTTATCACCCTAGGACAAAGAGGTTAAAGAAGAAGTTTGGTAAATACAACTCACAGATAAAATCACTGGTATGGCTGGTACCCCTACTAATGTTGTGGGTTATTACATCTTGACTGTGAGTGAGATTTGTGAGTTCAGATCTTATTAGCATCCATCATTTTTTTCCTCCTCAAGTCTATTAATCTTTGTGAGCTGTGGCATTACCAGTTGACAACCCAAATGTAGCTGAGAAAAAGTTAACCACCACAAACTTCTTTTTCTGTCCCACTAATCATATGATTGTGGTCATGGTGATTAACAACATTCACTAGCACATCCCTTTCTCGTGCTCAAACAAACGGCAACTCAAAGGGATTCCCAAGGCACTTGGTGAAAGTTAACCAAAGTTTTTTAATTCACCATTACCTTTCTTAATGTATATCAAGAACAACAGCCAAAGCTATTCTGCACATCTGCATTTCAACCTCAAACGCTCTAATCATTTCAGATTAAGCAAATTTCACATAAGATTGATCCCACTCTGCTATCACTTTGAGACTTGCAAACTGTTTCGAAATGAGCTAGTTTTTAATAAAGCGTCATTCTAATAGGTGTATGCTACTATACATGATTTTCCCATTCAAGCAGATAGTATCTGATCATTATACAGCTTCATGACTTGAACAAGCAAGCCAACTATGACACCAATCTGCCATTTTACAGAAAAAGGTCAAATACTCCAAGGAAATCAAATTAACCTTTAGACAACTTTGTATACAGCTAAATATTTCCGTTGTTCCATTTGGGTCATTCTTATGTAGCTTTTACAGTTTCCAAGATAGCCAAGTTAAATACATCACAGATTAGTTGACAAAGTAACATGGAACAAGGGATTTTTTCTTGCCTCCTATAAAGTGTTGATTTTGTCACTTCCAATCCAAATGGTAGTAATGAGTACTATGACACACATTCAGCAGACATAATGGATGGTCAGCAACCCAATTATAGTAAAAATACGGTAACTCATCATCCTAACCTGAATGACAGTGACTGCCTGTCTCTGATGGATGACGTTCAACAATATTTCAGGCCTCCGCTTAACTTCACTGGGAACAATAACAAGGCATGCACCAGAGGAAAGAGTGCAGAATATATCTATAATGCTTGGGTCAAAGGTCAGAGGTGATGTCAGCAACACTCTATCACTATGGGTGAGCTGAAAGATGTTTCTGGAAAACATGGAAGAAACTGAATTGTTATAACTCAATAACAAGCATAAGGGAGGAAAAGAGAGAGTGACAAAATGACTGACCAAATAAATACATGTAAATGGGTGCACAAGCTGGTGGAAAGGGTAAAGATTTAGTAGCACTCTCCTACTGGGACTGGGAGCTGATTGACATGTGGAAAGCAGGAGTATCAGAGCATAAAAAGTTAACAAGTAAAGTTGTGAGAGAGAAAAACAAGGAAGAGAGCAAGGCAATGATCATATAAGGGATCCGAACAGATGGCCAAATGGGTGGGCAAGTGGATTGATGGATAAATAAATGGGTGGGTGGATGAAAGAGTGGAAAGAGAAATGAGGAGGGAAAGACAGAAGGATGGATGTATGAAATCCTATAGTAAGCTATATAGGCCTATCCTATAATGACCGTAATGCACATGATAGAATCAGAAGGAGTTTGCAAGACACAGTTCCTACAGTTTCAGAGCACAAACCTTAGCTGAAAGACATTTGGTACAATACAAGAATGTGGCACTTGAACCACTTTGGGACTGCTGGTGGTACCAGAGGTAGTAATACAGTAGGCAAGGCCATACTGCACCACTTTAGATGGAGTTCTGGACAAATCACCCTCCAGCCTAAACAGATGCAAGCCATACTTTGTCAGGATATCAGACTGTACTTCTTGGCCTTTCAGCTGTGTCAGCAAAGGTAGTAGTTGCTGCAGAAAGAGATATGAATTGTGGTAACCTATAATAATTTTTTAAAAAATATATTATTCTTGTCTTTTTGTACATGCTTGTGTTATTGTAAGTTAAGGTAAATCTCAGAATTTTCACAACATCGTGCTATTGGTTCAGAAAAGGATGTGTAGTGGTTTCACAATGATTGCTGTGATAAGACCAAAATCTAACTGTAAAGTAAAAGTTAAGTGGGTATGATTACAAGTGTATTAGCATAAATATCTTCACACTATAATAATTGGTGGAATACTGGGTGGTGACTTGACATTTCAATGATTACCTAAATAAGAGTGCCACACATAAATTCGATCACAGAAATTACAAGTTATCACCTGCATAATACCTAGCGAAGACATAAATTATCAAGACCCACCGCCAAAAATTCCTCATGAGCCACAATCCAGGAAGTACCCACTTTCACCAGCGCACTTGCTGTATATCTTAGTCCTTCAAGACTGATAGGTTGAAAAGCACAAGAACTGGACAGTAATCTGGAAAACAAACGATTTTGTCAGCCAGCCTTATTAATTTAATCCAACCCCATATCATATTATGTATAATGTTACGTTACGTTACATTACGTTACGTTACGTTACGTTATACTGTGTATCATATCCCTTTCTCCAGAGGATGGTGTGGCTGCCATATGTAAGAACAGAGAACAAGTACAGACTGCATCGCTTCTAGGTGATTGTCTCGACAGCACCTAAGCCTTAATTGGTTATCGCTGTGCGTGGTGTTGAGGTCTGTCATAGGTTATCATCATCTTTCACTAACATAACATTTACCACAATCTCCATATGCCCAGCCACAAATGGACACAAAAAGGCAAATTGCTAAACCAGCAACTCAGTATTTTTCCCTCTCCCCATCACTTTTTTCCTCTCTCGCTGATGGAACAACTACTGTGTTTTCAAAAGTTCCCAGAAACTCATTATCAAGTTATCAAAGGTGTATTTTATAAAGAGTGAAAAAGTCTCTTGGACAGGGATTTCCTTTATGTTCAGGTTAACCAACAATGCAGGAGAAATACTCTTGTATTAATGAGTTCTGTTGTAGTAACTTTTTTTTCTTTAAAACCTGTCAGAGATCTGCACTGCATGTAGGATATTATAGCATGCAGATAATGATGATTGACAAAGAAAAACTGAAGTAACAAATAATGCTGGAATTCAGTGAGAGCAAGAGAATTTCAGCAAACAACATTCTTACCCAATAAGAATAGAAGGAATTTCTGGACATTCTGCGAGCAACACTCCAACAATCTGCTCCCTCACATTTAGACTTTTAAAAGCAAACATCAGCTGGTGTTGAGAAATGAAAATTAAATTGTCAGTACATAAAAGATTTTTTTTAAAGGTAATGATCCCAAATATGACAGGCATAATCCTGGAATAGCATCGATTCGATATCGATATTGAACTGCGATTCGATATCGATATTGAACTGCGCGCAAAGTTATTTTTTTCCCCTTCTTCGACACCAGAGGCCCACCAAAAATCAACCAGTGCACTTCTCTCGCACCAGCAACTCTCTTAGCGATCATGGCTCTTCCCGCCCTACGCACTGTCATTCATTGTAAACACCTTCTACATTTCATTTAGTCTTATGTCCCTTTTTTCTTTATTTATCCCCAAAAGGAAACCCTTTTCTCTTTTCAGACACTAGGAGATGGGTTATGCATTTCATTTAGTCTCATGCTTATATATACTCCTGGAACAGCACCGACTGCCTGTAAAGCACTAAGTTTTAACAAAGGCGTAAAGAACACATTTATCAAGATCGGCCCTGTCCCGGTAGTATATACTCCTGGCACTGGACCGCTTCCCCAAAATCCTAAAGAGTTTTACAAAGGCGAGAACAGTGCATTTCTCATGATCGGTCCTGTCCCAGGAGTATATTATACACTCCTGGCACAGCACCGCTGATTTTTCTCATATTTTGCCTCAACTTTTCACCCCCAAAAATATCCATGCCCCTCTTTTCTTTATTTAACCCCAAAAGGAAACCCTTTTCTCATTTCAGACACTAGAAGGTTCGAGTCATGCATTCATTTAATCTCATGCTTATAATTTTTTTTGTGATTTGTATTTGCTTGAAAGCAATGCCGACATCAACCATGTCAATGGTTACACAGTAGTAATAATAATAAACAGTCTATCTGTTGGACTTGGCAACTCTCTCCAGCTCGTCCTTCTTCTTGATAGCATGGGAGTTGGAGGAACCCTTTGCAGCATTGATGAGTTCATCGGCCAAGCACTCTGCAATGGTCTTGATGTTTCTGAATGATGCCTCACGATCTCCAGTACACAACAACCAAATGGCTTGGTTGACACGCCTAAGTGGTGACACATCAACAGCCTGACGACGCACTGTGCCAGCACGACCAATACGGGTTGAATCTTCCCTTGGTCCACTGTTGATAATAGCATTCACCAGGATCTGCAGAGGGTTCTCTCCTGTCAGCAAGTAGATGATCTCAAAGCTGTGCTTGACGATCCTAACTGCCATCAACTTCTTGCCATTGTTGCGACCGTGCATCATCAGACTGCAAGCAAGACGTTCCACAATTGGACACATAGCCTTGCGGAATCGTTTGACCTGGTAACGTCCAGCAGAGTGGGGAAGATATTTCGCATACTTCTCCTTTACTGCAATGTAGTCAGTCAAGCTAATGTCGCTGACTTGAACATCATCTGTTGACCATTTCCCAAACAGCTTGACCTCTGGCAACTCTGCTACTGCCACTGCTCTACCTACACCTGATTCTTCTGCACCCCAGTCTTCAGCCATGGTTATCCGTGATACTCTGATTCACCTTTCCGATCACGGCTTATATATACTCCTGGAACAGCACTGCCAACTTCGCGCATATTTCGCCTCAACTTTTCACCTCAAAAAATCCAAGCCCCTTTTTTCTTTATTTATCCCCAAAAGGAAACCCTTTTCTCTTTTCAGACACTAAGGAATTCGGGCCATGCATTTCATTTAGTCTCATGCTTATATATACTCCTGGCACAGCACCGACTGCCTGAAAATCACTGAGTTTTTACAAAGGCATAAAGAGCACATTTATCAAGATCGGTCCTGTGCCGGTAGTATAATATATACTCCTGGGACAGTACCGACTGCTCGAAAACCTATTAGTTTTACAAAGGCGAGAACACTACATTTTCTCATGATCGGTCCTGTTCCAGGAGTATAATATAGACACTAGAATTGGAGTCTCATGCTCACTGACGAAATGAACAGCAGACTACACGCCACTGATTCCGATCGATAAAGCCACGCGAGCCAGATGTGAGCACACATCACTGTCGCACGCTCAGTGGGTTCGTGGTGGTGACGGTGACTCGAGACGTAAATACTGGAATTGAAATTATATATCGATACCAAATATAAATGATATCGATACTAAACATAAATGGTATCGACTAAATCAGTGCTATTCCAGGATTATACTATATGACATGTCCATTACAAAGTGAACTGAGATGGAGCTAACAGTAACATGAACATTTTGTGTGACTTATCAGAACAAAGACTGTCAGTAGTGTCAGTGAGACAGAACTGACTTCGAAGTGAAAACATGAGAGTGTAACATCATTATTTTGATGTGGATCCAGGGTAAATCTAATCTACGTCAAGATGTCGATCTTAAGTTTACCTCCGTCACTTGCTGCCTCAGCTGTGAGTATGTTATCTTCCTGATTGGTTCTTCGTCAACTCCAGGGTCAAATACAACACAATCCTGCTGGGAGTACTTGGTAGCACTCTTGATGACAAGATTATGGAGCATTGCAAATTCGTTTTCTGGTCTAGATCTAGCTATAGATTAGATCTACATGTTTATGTTTGATATCTGCCTGCGAGTTCATCTGCATGCTCTCCTTGAACTGTAGCAGTCACCACAGCTGAGAGAGCAATTTCTTTCGGAATTCGGAACGGAACTCGGAACAACTTTTTCATGACTTGGACCTCTCTTTACTCCTTACATAAAAAAGTTACGTTTTCGTAATGCACGCAGTTAAAATATTTAACAATTTAAACTTTCATCGTTCACTATATGCAAAGATAGCCATAGAAATGGACAGAAAATACAGAATTTTCAACCATATTTTAAACCATTTTTTTTATCAATAAAGGGGAGGACTGTGAGCCCCAGTTGATGTTATCTGGAACATATTATGTCACTGCGGAGTCTATATCAAATTTCTATAAAGGCTCCTTATTCGATCTGTTTTGAAAAGAAAGGCCTAAACACCAAACACTGGAAAAGTTCCCATTCCTACTGGAAATCGAATCCAGGATCTCTCAGTTTGCATGTCTGGATGCGCTACCACAATACCTAAGGGACGTTTACTTCACGCATATATTTTATTGCCTCAATATTGTTCCTTAACTTCCATGTATGACCCTAATGTTTGTCTGTGACCCTGACATACATCCAACTGCTCATACCAAGAAAGAGGGATATGGATGAAAGGGTGAAAGCAGGAAATATTAGAGTCAGGAAGCAGGAAGCAGAACTACAGCTACATCTCTGCTAGGAATAAACAGAACTATAAATATTAAGTAATGGCAGTAATATGTATGATGAGCGTACATATAAAAAATAGAAGGGTTGGCACAGAAGTATAAAAGACAGACAGACAGACAGACAGACAGACAAACAGACAGACAGACAGGCAGGCAGACAGACAGACAGGCAGACAGACAGACAGGCAGACAGACAGACAGACAGAAAGAAAGAAAGAAAGAAAGAAAGAAAGAAAGAAAGAAAGAAAGAAAGAAAGAAAGAAAGAAAGAAAGTCAGTCTAGCCAAGCAGTGAAAAGGACAGAAAAAGGAGTTACTTCAAACAAGGACTAAGAGTGCAGTAAAATGAAACCTGCAGTTTCGTTAACACTATTAATACCGAAAATAATTCGCTTCTGTTGCCTATTTTTATAATTGAAAGGAGTTTAGGATCATGATCTTTACATAACAACCAAGATTAAAACAACAACAAAAAATGTGAATTCACATCAAGTTCATGACGAATTGGTCTGATATGTTTTAAGTGACACCTGAATTCGCTCAGTATTAACCAGAGGTTTGCCTACTTGGCTCATAATGACTCCGTGCTGTTTTGTTTTTTTGTTGTTTTTTTTTTAAATTTTGTGACGTTTTTTCATTATGACAATGAGTTGGGTGCTCTCGACTTATTGTTTCAATTTTTGTGTAAACTTGTGTCTTAACAAATCACATTTGAGCACTCACACTTTTTGATGAGAGTTCACTAGATATCATACCTTGTGATATGGTGTTCACATGAAAGACTTGTTCTCTCTGTTAATGTTTCAGTCGAGCTGAGGACATCTGACTGATCACAACTCTTTCGGTGATGAAAATTTCACACCGGCTGATCTGAATCATTTCACGGACACCACCAGAACGTTAGGCTACCCTTGAAAGTGTAATTTCACAGATTTTTTTGAAAACTGTGGATTTTGGCAGGTCTACACCATCATGCCAAAACGTGCAGGAAAGAATCGTAAAAAAAGCGGTAGCGGAGGACATCGCAGAGCGGGAAGTCAGGAACAACAAAGCGAGGGTAAGTTTTATAAGTCTACCTTCATAAGCTTATCATCATACTTATAACAACTATTTGCAAAACATTTATCCGCACGTACTGGATGTAAATAAGTAAAGCAAAAACAAAAAAAACTATAACAATTTAACAAATATAATACACAAATTTTCGGACCGGAGACCTTCTTCAGGTATAGACTTATAATAATAATAATGGGAATGCCACCCTACGACAAGCTCCTGACTAAAGAGACTAAAGAGGGGTGATTTTGATGAGGTTGGTATAAAAGAGTAGGGATTGTTTTTGTTGTGGGGTACAACAAGAAAGAAAAGTGTTAGTTTTCAAATCTTACAATCATCTTTTTCGCTGCACGTTGCAGGATGGCACACATATGAAAATCCTCCCCACGGAAATCGATCAACTTGTCCTCTATTTCATATCTCAGACTCTAGGTGACAAGAGCCATCAAAACATGTGTACGATGTTAGAATTTTGCAGATGTATATATGGAAAGGGTGCCAATCTCCTACGGATCTTGTACAATTTTATTTTGAAAGTTTTATGGTTTGTTTCATCAGATTATAAATGTTTTCGAATCATATTCCTTGTTTTGCTTGACAGGCGGCAAAAAAACAAAAATCCTTTTGGGCTGTGAAAAATTATCGGCAAGATTTCCGCAGGCAACAACCCGTTAGGGTCAGGGATAGGGTTAGGGTTAGGGGTAAGGGTAGGGTTAGGGGTAGGGGTTGAGTTAGGGGTAAATAATCCAAATGAAATTCATCCTGTCCCATCAAAATAATCCATCTTTAGTATGTTCTTATTTCGGGGGTTGTTGCCGGCGGAAATCTTTCCAAATTATCTATGCAGCACAATTACTGGTATAATCACAAATTTAATAGGGAATTATTTGGTCACCAATAAATACATCATTCTATGAGTTAAGATTTTATTTCCTTTTGATTTTTATTGTAATCTACGAGAATATATCGAAAACTTTGGGGCCTCGTCGCTCAGAGAGACGTATGTATGTTGACAAAATTAATACATCAGGGTCATTTTAGAATGTCCCTTATGACACTATATCGTACCAAAGTTTATTGTGATACAACTTTAGGAAGGGTTTCCATATGTGGGCCATCATACAACATGCAGGGAAAAACGAAATTGCAAAATCTGAAAACGACCACTTTTCTCTCTTTGTGTATCACCTACAAGTAACGAAGCCCTTCTATTTTATAACAATCCCATCAAAATATCTCGTTAATGTGTTTATTGGTACCGGTAAGGAGCATGTTGTAGGATGACCCACATATAGAAATCCTCCCCAACCTTACATTTGAACCAAAAATTCAATAAATGTAAGACAGCCGTTAAAAGTGACCGACTTTCAATGGAATGAATGATGGTCGCATGATAGTTGCTCCACTCCACTATAAAAACACGTCCTGTTACACAGATATCAATTTATATGTAAGTAATCAGTGGTCTACTTTTTCTATTCCTTCACAGAGGTGCGAATAACATTCTTATCCAAACCTGTCTTCATTCTTCTCATGAAAATAGAGAGCGAGATTTTGTTTTCTTAAATAAATGTATTTTTTGTACTGTCACTAAAGTGACGTCTTTTCTGAACTGTTCGTTCCAGAATCTAGCAGCGCCGAAGTCCCACAAACCCCACCACAGGGAACTAGCGAGGAAGGTCAAGCGAGCCAGCGAGAGCAGCCATCACAATCAAACCCGTCAGCACAGAGACAAGGAGATCCTGCCCAGGCAACATCTACCGTAGGAGATGAAGAGTCTTCCGTTCAAGGAAGATCACCGATGAAGGTGGCAAGTCATGAAGCCCAGCAGCAGCGACAGAAGGTGGAATCGGGGAATGAGCAACAGTTGCAGCAGCAACAGCAGTCGGAAGATACACAGCAGCAGCAGCACCAACAGGAGCAGCAGCTACGGCAGCAAATTGAAGAAGAGCCACCATCTCCTTACATGGTCCCGGTCGAAGCAGTTCAAGTGAGCATGCAAAGAAAACTAGCAATAATGCAGAGAGTGGTTGGAGATCATTTAGAGCGGCAACGCATGGAAGCGGCCAGGCTTAGAAGTAAGTTGGCAGTGAGTATGTTACCTTGAGAAGGGGGGGGNGGGGGGGGGGGGGAATAGGATTCCGATTGAGACTCATTCTAACCACAACTCATGTCTGCTAATACAAATCCAAACCTAACCATACCCGTACCCTCTAGTCCTTACCATATCTTTAACCTAATTCTATAGGGGCATCAGTTTAGACGAATCCCAAACCCTAATGTCCGTCGAGACAGGAGTATCAGGTGTAAGTCTGATTCGGAATTCTTCCAGGGTGTTCATGTATGGGGTACACGCGACTAGGAAGAATGAGGGCCATTGCTAATGTATTGATAGAGATCAGGATTGCTAAACTACTTTTAGTCAAGGTGTGTGGCCAACTTCAACACACAATGAGACCTATGTAAGGATTTTGGTGTTAACTTCTTCCTACGATGTATTTTGATGAAGAGGGAAGGAGCGAGAGGGGATGGGGGTGGAGACGCTTACCATTTCCATCAACATTCACCCCATCACATTACGCTCTTTCTAAAGTGTAGAATCTGTAATATGTATACATGTATTATAAATGAGATATTGAACACTAAGTAAAGCAATTTCTCTACGGAGTCAGTAAAATTTGAATCCCGCCCCTTACTACTCCTACTATCCCTTTAACGCTGACAGCAACGAGACATCCAACTAACACGTCCGCTACTATGTTCGTCTCCACCAACTTCATCATTTTCATCGCCGAACCCCTTAGCCTCCTTTTCATCATCATCATCATCATCATCATCATCATCAACAGCAGCACTGTAAGTATCCCCACTATCGTCACCGTCTGTAATGTTGCTTACTTTACAGATCGTTTCAGGGGAACTCGGCTGGTCGTTAGATCACGGCTCCCTTTCCCCCCAATTATGCGAGCACCGTCTCCCTACCCCGTGCCTCCATACGAAAGTTCCGGCAGCCCAAGACCAAGGTTCGATGCCCCAAGAGCGAATAGACCAGCGGGTGAAATGCCAGATCGTTCATCCCGAAGTGACCCGCAGCCTGGGCAAAGTAGACGCAGTCCTTCTAGGTCAAGAAGTCCTTCCCATGCTTCTCCCATGGAAGTTGAAGAGACCAAGTCCGAATCTATGAAAGATTTATCACACCGCTTCCAGGGACAAGCTTCCTTGAAGGCGACGAAGCATCAGTCATCACAGTCTGAGCAAGGAAAATCGATCTGGGTCGCTTCTCACTCGCTCTTGCCAAGTTTTTTGTACGATCGGCCTTCAACGCCAGAGCTACAACCCATGCGACTGTTGACTGCCCCAAGAGACATGGCCTTGACCTTCCAGAGAGTATACCAGCCCCCTCCCAAACAAAAGCCCACGGAAAACCCTGACACAGCTGCCCCTGAGTCCACTTCGAGTGGAAAGTCAGAAGCGACGAAAGCCGATGATCCCGGGAAGTCTGCATCGACAACGTTCCAGGTAGGCGTAAATATCAAACTCAAAGGAGGTCGCCAAACATGCTCCTTGAGGCAATATTCTGGGACTCCTCCTAGGTGCGCTGGGTTAGGGACAGAGATAGGGTTAAGGTATAAAAACATTTTTAAAAAATCTCAAATCCAATGTCTAGGAAGTATTCTAAGGGTATTCTCTCTTCTCTAAACCTGCCCCTAACCCTAAATTCAAGCACGCTATTTTAAAAGATAGTTTCGTGCCTACTGTGTACATAGCCCATTAGCCTTTGATACAGTAGGACCATACGAACTCCAGTTCCAAGAGATCACTCCATCATTTCGAATTTGGGAGAATTCTTGAAATCATTTCGAATTCATGAGTAAAGTTTCACAGAGGATTAGGAACTACGGAGTACTGCTACGAGTAGTTGAGACAGTATGAAATGCTGTACTGGGGAAATGTGGGTAAAAAAATAAAAACGCATCAAAATTTACTCATGACCCTCAGCCTCTCACGCTAGTCCTTGTATACCGTCCATGCTGGCGAATGTGATTGTACTCCACAGATGCTATAATAATTATGTAAAGTTTGAGAGATCCATCATTTTGTTCAGAATAATTGTAGGCCAGTTCTGAAGACACACTCGGAAGTCCTGTGCGCACTAACATAGACAATTTTATAAGAAAACTCTGCTTCTTTTTGCCAGGATGTAATTTAGTTGTAAGTAGATCTTTTCTTCGGGGCACAAAGGCATGTGGAATGAAAGGCCTCTTTATGTCACTAAAGCACACGCATTTGTATAGTATAAGTTTACTTCCTTTTTTTCCCTTGCAAATTTCAAAATTAAGTCAATGAGTAAGGTAGGCCAATAATCTATAAGAAATTCATGTACCATAAAACCATAGCTTAACACAGTCCCCTGATTAAAAAACTCCCATTGAAAAGTCCTGATTGTTTTGCTCCTTATGAAAAAGCAGTGAAGATAACCCTTGAATAACATGGTCTACCCGCTGAAGTCTGTGGCCGTATGAATAATTCATAGGTTAGTTGACGTATTGCGTTAACCATATTGAACACTATCATATTTTAGAAATCTCCCGTGATTACTGCAGTGCGTTAACAAACATAAGGATTATGCATTCGGTCATTGGTCCGGAGGGAAGATGGTGTGATCAGTTCCACCGTAAATTTTGATTCATTTCGAACACGGCGAGACTCTTCATCCGACAATGCTATGTTGTGGTCCAGTCGCTGTACTAGAACCCAATCTCGGTGATCGTATTTATGAGTGAATATGTGCGTAATAAAAGTAAATGCAATAAATTGTAAATTGTGGCTAGAAGCATGGTTAGGAGAGCCCACCCATATTTTCTTTCGTTCCTTTAAACTGGGATGCGATGTGTGTAGTATGTTAAGCCTGTTGTTAGTAACCATCAGCTGAAATTGGAAATTATCCTTTTACAGTCCATAACAACAATTTTCTCTGTGAGCTGTATTGCCTACCTGATATAATTTTCCATTTTTCAATCGTTGTTCTTATTTGTACAGACCCAGTCGCATCACCAACAGCAAGGGCAAAAGTCGCTACAGCAGCAGGAGCAACATCAACAACAACAACAACAACAACAACAACAACAACAACAACAACAACAACAACAACAGGAGGCTTCTGCGGCTGCACTGCCCCCGATTGAACCATTCCAAGGGGATTCTTGTGTTCGTCCAAAGGAAAGACGAGCTGAACAAACGGAAGAATCAAACCGCGCTGATCTTTTCCTCGAGAACAATCCAGATATAGCGCCACAGGATGACCCCTGTTTCACGACTAGTGATCCCCAGCCTTCTCATGAACTGCCCGCAGATCCTGGTACTGAATTTTATGAGGGTCTTGACTTAAAAGACCGCTGGGGAAACAGACCATGTCTGAAGGATGAAAGAGATGGTATCTGTCCAGGATGCCAGCAAAACTTCCGATGGCCGCATATTCTGCGTTGCACCCATATCTACTGTTTTCCCTGTATGGTCAAAATGTACGACGCAGAACTGGAGCACATCAGGTGTCCAATATGTTACACGAGCACTCTTTTGAAGTTACCTCGCGGTCCAGATCATCTGAAGATCTACGCGCATCTTTGCAAAGAACTACTGGGAAGTAGGATCATGCCGTTCCTCTGCACAATTTGTCCAGATGACAAGCATGCCAACAAATACTGCATAAACTGTATGCACTACCTATGTCTTGATTGCCAAATGGAGCATGACGCAACTCACTTCGTTGGACCAGTAAAGATCGGCATCTCGAGAGATCGAGACCTCACCTACATGTGCGATATTCACCCTGGCCTGTTAATCGAAAAATATTGCTTGAATTGCAAAGAATGCCTGTGCGAGACCTGCGTCGTTGAAATGGAACATATTGAGCACGAAATCTGTGAGTTTGAAGACATTGATGATGAGAGATATAGAGATCAAACAATGAATTGCATTATAGACTTGCAAGATGCCAAAAGTGCTTATCGGCAACTAATAATGCAACTGAACCATTTTAAGCAGACCATTGAGAACCATCACAGAACGCAGAGGATTAACATTAGCAGCGCTGTTCGCAATTACCACCTTTTTATTGAAGACAGTCAAAGGAACTCTATTACTGTTTTGGACAGTGCACAAGAGGTTTTGCTCCAAGATTTACTGAACAAACAGTCCATCGTGCAAAATTACGAGGAAATGCTGAACACCTTCGTAGAGTTTACTACTAGATACATGAACCCGACTCTGCCCGCCAGTGAGCTCATAAAAATATACCCTATGATAAGGAATCAATGGGAATACATTTGGCAGTACCGCGAGGATAATCCTTGGCTAGACGACAGGCTTGAAGTTGATTTACAGTTCAGGCCTAGTTATCCAGAATTTAATAACGTCATGCATGACGTCTTCTCCGATCTGAGATTCCAGTACACGGTGAATCTGGACTCCGCGCTGCAAAATCCGGAAATCAGGGAGAAACATCCCAATGTACCC
The DNA here is from genome assembly GCA_033807755.1 of Ellobium chinense. Taxonomy (NCBI): domain Eukaryota; kingdom Metazoa; phylum Mollusca; class Gastropoda; order Ellobiida; family Ellobiidae; genus Ellobium; species Ellobium chinense. The sequence goes on from JAWQUT010000211.1 coordinate 1,025,213, forward strand.
GTTCAGCCGCTGCCTTACGGCCTGGACTATCGTTACGAAGCTGAAATCAGAGCAAGAGAGGAAGAACGAAGTGGTGAAGCAGCTTCTGGTGCTGGCTCAGGCGTAGAAGTAGAAGGTTACGATGCTCACATGAACTTCATACGTCAAACGATACCATACACCAGAGCCTTCGGGCGTTATGGGCGTGGTGAATATGAGTTTGCAGAGCCCAGTGGTGTCTTGTACTTTCACGATGGCACTTTGGCTGTTTGTGATTGCAGAAACCACAGGATTGTTGTGTACGACGAGGACGGGACGTATAACAGGACCATTGGTCAGCCGACCAATCTGCCACCTCTTCCAGAGGCGGCTGAGGAAACTGACAGACAGTTTCCGCGCTCTTTTGGAAAGCTTTACTTCCCGTACCGCATTGCACAATGCCCCAAAAGCTACAACATCATTGTCGTTGAACGGCCGCCAAGCCTTAATATTCAGATATTTACCTTCGAAGGCGAGTTTCTGAGGAATTTCGGGAACACGCTTCTAAAATACCCGCGTGGCATCGCAGTGGACGAATCCGGCAACATCCTGATCCTGGAGAGCAAAACGATGAAGTTCTTCATCTTTTTACAGGATGGTACTTGCTACCGCTCATCCTACCTCTCGGAGTATCTCGAATTTCCCAACGACGTGGCGGCACACAGAAAGCGCATCTATATAAGCGACAATCGTATGCACTGCATCAAAATATTCAACTATGAACTTGATTTCATTGAGCAGGTTGGAGGTCCCAGCCTGACCTATTATCCCATTAGCGTAGCCTTCAACCACAGGTTGCAGCTCATCGTTGCCGACAACCATAACACCTTCAACATCACTGTTTTTGACGAGCAAGGCGAGTTTATGTGCGGCTTCAAATCTCACTCCAAACACGCTAACTGTTACAACGTAGCGCTGCATCCCAAGCGGTTTGAACTGGCTGTGACGACAAGGGAGTGCCAGGTACTCATCTTTCAGTACGAACCAAAACCGTACACAGAGGATCCCAGGCCGTGTACATAGACACTTTCGGATGTAACGTCCTGACATATTTCATTTTGTATTCGGCCAAAAAAAAACCAAACTCATTTAACCCTAAGAACCCCAAAGACGGATATTTCAGTCTGGCTTTAATACAACACATTGTAAGTACCCCGAGAGACCAAAAGATCGGGCAGACGCTTGGATTATAGTTGGGTAAGGGCTCAAAGGGTTAATGATTATGTCAGTGAAATGACTGTTCGATTTACTGTTCGATTTCAGTAACCTGGGTGTTTGCCAGAATTCACAACGTGAGGGTCTGGGCGTAAAACATGTTCATTACATATAGAGAGAACCAAATAAATTTGAAGTAGTGTAGATGTTAAAGACACACCCATTTAACTGTAATGTGGTTTGAGGGTTGCTGCCTCCTATATACCTTTGTTACTATAGTAAGAAGCCCTTTGAACATTTTTGAACGGAACCTTTTTCCTTGGGAATTAATTTTCGCCAGTGAAACTCAACTCGTAAAATTTGTGAAAGTTAGATCATCGCTAAAAAGAAACAACACTTCTAGAGTATTATAGTAATACGCATGTATGTTTCATGTGATGAGCATTGCATAAGAAAATAAATGCAGTAATAATCTATGTACACATGCTTTTTGCTAAAGTCATGGGGTACTCTAAACTTTCAAAGCATAAACCTGAACATCCTTAATGCGAAATTAACGGGACCGCTGAATCATTTTGTATAAAGCACATTTCAGATTATCCATGATGTGGCAAATACCGTGTACATCGGGAAGGATCACGCTGGAAGGTGGGAAGTCGCTTGCATAAGAACTGAATTTTCGCTAGTGAAAGACCCCATGCTTCACAAATTAAACAAAATGGGGAAAGGAGATGATTTGGAATGCTTCACTATACATAATTTTCGGCTTTAATACTAGTCACGTTAAAAACCAAAAACAACAAAACAAAAAAACCCAGTAAAATCTCTCATATAACAAGGAATAGGTACTGCGAAAAATGTTCATAATATTGCTAATTTCGTTTTTATGGTTTTCATTAGTAAATATTATGTCCGAGCGTGTTAGCGTGTTACTATATTCGTAGACTGACCCAACCGAGCCATTACATTAGAACTTACATAATGTTTTCAGAATAGTCTCATTGTGCTTTCATATAAAGTATTTTTGTAATACGTATACGTTGAACATGTACTGAAATGAGAATAAAAGTGTTTCACTTATTTACAAATTTTGTATGTTGAGCATAAGTGTTGGTGTGACCACAGAATAACAAGTGCTGTCCTGAGTTAAGAATCTAAGCTACACTTAAGATTTTTTTGTGCCACTTATCTGCTTGCTGCTTCGTACTGCATCAGGGACATCAGCATTTTGACGAGTTATTCTGATTTCAGGAATTCATATGTTGATTTAAGAACTTCATGTTTAACTTCAAGTAATTCACTGACTTAAGAATTTTATGCTTAAGTTCAAAGTAATTCACTGTCTGAAGGACATCATGTTTAAGTGTTTCATTGATTTAAGAACTTTATGTCACTGATTTAATAATTTCATTTTTAAGAATTTCATTGATGTAAGGACTTCATGTTCAAGTATATCACTAAAAAAATGTTTATTGATCTGGTAACATGAACCATGTTTCGCAGTGACCTCAGAGAATTATTTATTCTTTAAAAACTAACAGAACGTTTTGTAAATTTTCTTGAACATGCAATTCACTGTGGGAAATGCGTAGGGGTAGGATGATAGGATTTGCATTTTCTTAATGAATTTCTTATTATGTGTTAATGTGTAGTCAACGTTTATTATTCATAACATTTTCTCAATTTATTTTGTAAAAGTTTTTCTATGGCCTTTGTTTAAGACTTAATACTTGTTTGAGAAGTATGAGTAATACTATTTTCTCACATGTCAGTAATTCATTAGACATGAAGTAGTGTGCATAAGTGTCATGACTTCAGTTTCCTACTCTTTCTTATATTATTGTATACTGTAATCTTTCTAATTTCCAGATGGAATTTTCATTATGACTGATCTGTAATATGATTTGATGATCATATATTTTCCTTTGAACTGTGCAGTGGAACCGTAGTATTAAGTACTTTATATTAAGCATATTTGTTATTGTATCATTTTGTTAATCATAATAATATACGCCTTGATAATTAACACCAGTTACTTTTTTCCATGCACAAAGGCATACATATAATCAATGTTTGACTGTGCTTTCCAGATAACTAATACAAAATGTTTTGCCATTATAGATTATTACCATTACTCTGTTTTAAATATTTCTGTCTGTGTGCATAAGCACAGTTTAGATGTGTTCTTCTTTCTTTGATTCAGTTGAAATAAAGACCATATATTGCAAGTGGCCGTTGTTTTTCTTAATGTGTGTGAGTTTGCAGACACTTCTTAGGTATAAAATTTAACTTGGGGTAATGTCTTATACATGTATGTTATTGATGACTATGTATGTAACAAATTTTTCCACTAAAAGTGCCATCTACATCTTCAAATAGTTCAAACCTGCTATCAAAAGCACACTCGCAATCACACATATGACTGGCCCACTCTAATCAACAACAAAATGTGACAAAACTTTAATTTTGTTGAGGATTTGATTTGACTGGTGATATAAAATTCATAACTAGTTGTCTGTCTTGTTGGCCAAGGGGAGGGTGTAAAAGGAAAATGACATCACTCAACATTTTACAACTTTGTTGATTTTTATTATTTTTTTTCACTGTGATCTGTGCAAAATCAAACTTGATGTTTTTTTCCCTTTGCTTATGAACATCTACATAATAATGGACATTTTAGGGTAATGTGGATCGCCAGGAATGATTGCCACATGTCACAGTCTCAAACCAAAATCTACATTCAGTACAACACTGCCCATTACATTTTGTGAACTAAGATCATGTTGTGCGCTTTCAATAATGCAGTCCACGCTTTGCAACCTCATTTTACACGATGAAACCTGCTGGTACTGTTTTGTGGTCAGTAAATGTACAACTTAGCAATGATGGACAGAATATAAATTTTTTATTATTTTATAACACTGAGTGACGAAATGCTGTATGCAAAATTACAGGCTGGCGCATTGAAGGTAAAAAGACATGTAAAATAATGTTTTTGGTAAAAAAGACTGTAGAACATTAACTTCCTATGGAATTTATTTAATACAGATTTTCATTTATTGGCAATCTCCATTCAAATCAATAGTGCAAGAATGTGAGATCCTACTGAACGTGTGTGTGTGTGTGTGTGTGTGTGTGTATGTGTATATGTGTGTATATATATATATATATATATGTATATTTATATTTATTGGGAGTCCCCATTCATATCTATAGTGATGTCAGAGGGCAATAATTTTGTCCATATTGACCAGCATCTGAGATATTGCCTGCTAAAATCTTAACAAAGAAAAATGTGCACCACAATGCTAAAAAGTGCATTGCATGGTGTGGATGCAGCACAGATGGAAAATACGGCGTTATGACATCACCAGCAAAAGAATTTTATTAATTCAGATTTAAGCGAAAGGTATAATAAGTATAATAAGCACCTATACTGTGCTATAAAATCAGCCCTTGTTCTGTTATCAAAGCCTTCACAAGTTTGGACTTTGAAGAATACAGGTCGACTTTTAGCATAGTACCTGTACTTATAAACATTGCAACTTCAAATCATAAATGCAAATAGTGACATCAACACAAGTGAGAATTATGGTATCACTGACCACTTTTATTGGGTAAACTTTTCATAGAAAACCAAATACCTGACAGGCATCAGTAATAAATACTAGCAAAATACTAGCCATATGCCACACAAGTCAAGCATAATGATTCATTTGAGCTTTTCACACTGCAAGACTTGAACTAGACTTTCCACATGCATGAGTTCCACTTTCTCTTCCATTTATCTCAGGACATGTGCTCCCAAATAAATACACCTATGATTCAGAGAAAAAGTGCACTACATAGTTTTGATCTTCAGATTCATTTCTTCAATATGGCTTTAATTAAGGTCTGTATTCCCACCCTATCTATGTGGATCTCTGATCCCAATACTTTGACTCTCAGAGGTTTACACACTACAACATACTTAATACAAAATTCAGGGACTAGATAATCATTGCATATCAAGAATTCTTTATTTATCCATGAGAGAGCAAACTCAATCATCTGTAATGGATCTCCCTGTGACTAAATAATAATGAATGACAAGCCTCTGTCTGGTACTGAATAAATCAGGAATAGAGATCACTGCATGAACACTTGATTTATTTCAGGTTAGAGCAGAGACAATGTTGAATGTGAAAAATAAAGGGTGGTAAGAGATTTACAAAAAAAGCTTAACAGACATGTTTTTAAGATTACCACCACCACATCAATTTAAGAAAATGTTGGCACTTGTGAAATACTTCAAAATATCCCTAGTTTTGCAGTATGCATTTTTGTAGTAAACATGTTCAATGTATTTCCTCACTTTCAAGAAAATCATTCTTTGTTTGGTTTTAAGAAAAATGCACATTTGCTCTAATGCACAGTAATAATTAAACTAACGAATAAGTTTCATGTAGGAGGTTTGTAAAATGCTTTTCTCAGAAACATTGTGCATAAAAGGGGCTTGAGCACAAAAAGAACTCGCACCAATCTTTTAAACCAGTGGGCCTCAGACCGAGGAAAGTAATAATAATAAAAATCCCGCTTCTTGGAAGCACATACACATAAAAAAAATCTGATAACACGAGACCATTTCCTAAAATTCTTAAATCTGGCCTCTAACAAAGCAGGGGTCACTCACAGCTGTGGTGTCTTCATGATTGTACATTTACAACCAGTATAGACAAAAACAATAACAGCACTTGTATTTTGCCAGGAATATCCAGCTAGAAACAGAAACAACACCTGAACAGTATCAACCTCTTAAGTATCATAATACAGTACCACTTATACTATTAGCCTTTCATCTCCAAATTACAAACATGGAATTGTTCCTCTCTGAACCAACGTTTCCTGAGGATCTACAGAGATGGTTTTTCTAATAATAATTAATGCAGCCTCTTACTGGAAACATGCTTCAAGAGTTGAACAAGCTGATCTAGAAAATATGAAACTGTTTCTTACATTAATTATGCCATTCCCTGCACTGTCTGTGCATGAAGTTTACAGGACAGTCTAAAGCTCTAAATAAAACTTCGAAAAACATCTGCCATAAATGCATGTTACAACACGTATTCTGTAGCTAATGAATGTCCGTACTGAAATGCCCAATTTCTGTAAATGCAAACACCTGAGTTAAAAATGTGGTCTAAGATACCAAAATGTGTGACTTGATTGACAGTCAATATTTTGTCGTCAATGCTGATGTTTTGCCTAAGCTAAGAAGTCATCAATTTGCTGATAGAGCCTATCAGAAGTTATATCTTCAGTGGTGGCTTCTCATGTGTGCCACCTGTGTTGCCCATGTGCTTGAGCTATCTATGTTCTATCATTGTTTAAATAGTGAGATGATTAAATTCACTCACAGAATATGATACAGAATGTCTCATGCCCGCTGGCAGCTCTACTAACTACTAGTGCAAAGTGACCAGATGATGGAGGTTGTGCCATACAGAAGCATGATAATGAAACCTAAAGCAGCAATTTTGTTTATGAAAGAGTAAGCTTTTAGGCTGAAATTGTTTGGCCATACTTGTCAATTTCATAAGATAACAAAAGGATAACATACATTTTATTAAATTTTCAAAGGAAATTTGGTTCAGAGAAGTATATGAGTCTTCATGATTTGGGAGTGAGTGAGAACAACAGTTTTCATTAATAAGCTCTTATAACATACTCTTGTAACTTAAAAATAAGCTCTCCAGGTAAAGAATGCAATGACCTTCTGCTGGAGAAATGTCTAGATCATCACAGATATTTATTCAAAGTGCCATATTTAATCGCAACAATACTAGCTTTGCTCTCGTGCATGATTTTCAGCACAAAGGTTTGATTCTGTAATAACCGCACTCAAACGCGGACACACAAGGGCATGATTATGTACTCATATAGTGAACTGCTGCTTTCTTTATGGCTTGGATTCATTGACTAGGCCTCTTTTTCTAAAACTGGAGGAATGATATATATCTTGGGCAATACAAAGCATTCAGGCTCCACAGAAAGTGATGTAAAACAGTCCACATGTATGGCAATAAACTCATATGGCAACAAAACTGATTGAGTGCCTCCTGAGATGGTGAAAAAATCTGTCAATAAAAAGACCTGTATAACAAATCCTGTTGGCCAACAAATATGGCGCTTTATGAGAAGGGATGGGTTCATTTGAACCAGACTCTTCTTCTCTTCCTAGTATCATTACCTCCAAGTATCTTTCCCTTAGTCTTGAGCAGCATTCTCCCAAAATTGTTATTTCATCACCCATCTCACAAAGGGGCGTATGCAACATTTGCTAGTTTTTCAGGAGAGCGTTTCAAAGTTTCAGTGAGATTTAGAATTGATAACATACATCCACCCAGTAAATGCAGAGCTGTCGATATGCCATTTTGGGAGAACAGATCTTGTTTTGGGCTTTCGCAAAGTAGTCTCGGCTCAAACCATCCAAAATGTTACATAAACCCCTCTGTCAGATGGGTGGCAATTTGATCTATTTATATAAATGCAAAATAAAAAATTTAAACACTCTTCATAAGCACACTACAGTACTAATATACACAATACAACTATCCATATATCACTACTTTAATGGCTTTTGCATGATGATGTTTTCTGGCACATGTGGAAGACTATCAATAGCTGATTCTGTGCAGTTTGAAAATGTGAAATAATAAACAAAAACCTCACCCACTCTGTCAATAACATAATACATTTCACCAGGTTCTGGACTGAAGTCCTCTATGATATTACAATCATCTCTCACACACAAATGACTGCTGACTGCAGTCAGCTCATCGACGTAACTGGCCTCCCTTCCCTGGATTCATTTTCTGGTTTCATGTAATACTTCTTGACTTGTCGATCAAAGGCGTCAATGACCGCTTTCCTGAGAAAAAAAGAGATTCAAGAAAGGATTATGAGAAGAATATCAATGGTATCTTATACATGTCTTTTCCACTGACAAATGATATATGTTCTTATGTTCTTCATTATCAATTTCATCATATTAAACATCTTTAAAGGCAAGGATTGCAGGAATGTGAGAGATACTTCGATCACTCAGCTGAAAAATGGTGGAATATTAGATGAGAATTTAAAAATGTAGAAAGTGACAGATTTACTTCTATGAATAAATAGCTAATAAAGAAATTCTTTTGACAAATATGGTAAAATCAGCCATGATGCCAGATTATTTTGAAGGTTGAAAAAAAACATGTCCCAAGAGTGAGAAATAGATAAAAATGAAACAAGAATCTGAATGGGAAAAATTTCACATACATTTCTTTAGATCAAATACTTCTCAAAAGTTGGAAACGCTGTAAATGAGATATGCAGTAGAACATTAAGACCTTGAACTTATGTACTTGGAAACCCTGTATCCTTATAATATTCTGGTCCCAAATCCAATATTTTTGTTACAAAATATTATTCATGAATTGTCTGGCACAGCATGGATTCAAAATTATGATCAGTCTTTTAGAATGTGATATCACTGTGTCATTTTCTTGAATTTCAAAGAACTGGCTTGAAACTTTGAGATCATGAGGTATTCAAAATTGTAAGGTAAATTTGATTTGGAAATATAGAACAAGGGACTGGAGCTTTGCAAGGAAATCTTAGGGAATATGAGAATGTAAGGTTTAAGATCCAGACCTTCTACTTTGGCAGTGCTAAAACAGCCTGTAGTACCTGAAAACGCTCTGATGCAGCAACACAGCACCCACATGGCCCTGGTCAACATAACGCACTTCACAACCTGGCCACAGCTGGTCCAGCCCGAGAACACCTTCCTTAGGAACATAGGCATCCTGTCTGGCTGATACAATAATGATTAGCTCCGGATCAACAGGGACAGAGAAATTTCCCAAGTGTGTACACTCATCCATGACTCCCCTCATGAAGTCCAAGGCCTCGTGCTGAAGTGTTTTCAGCTGCTCCTCAGTGGGGTGAGACGCAGGCGACGGGGGGTGTGATGTGATTAGCTTTGATTTGGCAATGGCGTGCTTAAGGGTGAGGGTGTTTGTCTCTTTTGGTGAGGAAGAACTGGACAACTGTTGGGACTGCTTGGCTTTAGCATAATTCAGGGTTAGGGGTTGGGTATCCTTGCTTGACTTCCTCGGCTGTTTAGCAGGCTTCTCAGATGAAGATGGAGGTGACCTGTTTTTTGTTGTTGATGACAATGATGATGATGATGACGGTGATGACAATGCAGGGTGATATTGTATAGATGAATTTGGTGGCGGCACAGATGATGATGATATCTCTGAGGTTGAGGAGACAGAACTTGTCCCAGTAGAACTCCCACTGCCTGATGGAACAGAGGATACAATACTTTCTTCTGGCCTACTGCCTGTTCCTCCTACGGCAGCAGCCAAAACTCCCTCCCCCTGACTGAAAGACTGTGCGGTTTGGACTCTTGTGATATACTCATTGCGGCTTATGGATGACTTAACCATGTCTCCAATCTTTTGTCGTATGTGGCCATCAAAGTATGGTGAGTTATTGTTGATATTTTCATCATTATTACTATTATTATTGTTAATGTTATCCATGGCCCTTGAACTATTTTCATCACAGGTGTTTGAATAGTTTATTCTCCCAGCAGATGACCTAGTCACAATATTCTCACTAAGGTTTTGCTTGATCTGGACTTTTCGAAGTTCTTCGACAGAAGTGACTGAGTCTGCCCTCTTCTGCTCATGGTGTCGATGGAGTGATTCCACTGCCTCAATATGATCAGAGTAGTCCTTCACAAACTGCTGACCCATATTATAGGCCCGTCGACGATTCTGAAATAAAACACCAATTTGTACAAAACTGCTTCATTTGGCTAAGACCTACTCTTGATCAGCAAAGACTCCCAATCAATCAGAAATTAACCATTGACTCTGATATAAAATATGTATCCCTTCACCTTTTATGATGAATAATCACAAAATATGGATAATAAATGAAGCAAAAGACAACACTACAGATCTACAGCTTCGATGAACATTCTGAACAGTTCATGCATTCCATAAGACCCAGACCAGCATGTGGTGTTATTATACTGGGCATTTGTTTATAAAATCTTAAGTTTGAAAATCTATACTATAAGAAAAGACCGGGTGTTTGACATGCTATTTTTTAACAAGATAATCTCCAAAATCACTGTATGTAAAATTCAGTCAGAGTAAGCCTTCAACCTCCACGAAATTTAAAACAGGAGGTAGAGCATCATGTCCGCTCACTGAGGGTGCAAGATTCCTTTAATAATTTACAAATAAGTTCATGCTGCTTCTCTCATTTCACCCTTTTTATGGATGAGGTTAAAATTTCTAATTCTGCTTTCCAATCACTGATATCCTTATACAATGTGAAGCCACTGCACACCGCATCAACAGGTAAATCTGTAGTTATATCTCATGTTAACAAAAAAAAAACAACATGAAAACTCGAAAGACATGCTATGACCCCTAACTGACCTTCTCAGTGCTAAAATCCCCTCTTCGTTGGCTTTGAGAAAATTATGCTTCACCATCTTCACTGTGATAATCTTAATGCTCAAGCAATATTCTGATGTACATTTGAATGTATTAGTTACACACTTCACACTGTCTTTGAAACTGTTTCATATTAATTACATTTTGCATTACTCACAGGACTGAATTAAACTGCCATTATCAGGGGATGTGAATTTTGTTTTGGAGTACCTTTTTAGCAAGACTGAGTCTTGTAGTAAGCATGCTCAAACTTTCTGAAATCTCAAGACTAGCAGGTTCCAGAACAAGGACAAAACAGTGAGATGGTTCCAATACATCACAATTAAAGGTTCAAAGGGTGAATAATTGCACAGGCAAAAAGACTTACATCTTCTGGAGAAACAATAAGCTGTCGAATTTCATCCTGATACACACTGTTCTCAAAAAATTGCTCTTGCAATGTCTTCCATGGAATGGCACCACTCATCACACCCTGAGGAATAAAAACAAAGTTTAGCTCAGTTTTATGGCAGTGATAAATATTCCTTCAGGCTCAGATCGTTCTTCTTTATATGATATCACTTTAATTTTCCTTCTATAACCTTAACAGAAATTTTTATATTCCCTTTATATGTTATGAAAGATGAATCACTATTTATTTCATAATACTAATTTATGCAGTTTTAATCTACATTATACTAATTTATTGCTATTTCAACCTACTATTATATAATCTGAGTATTTAGTTAAAAAGAAATGGATACCCTTATGTAACGATTTTACTGTGAAAGAAAATGTGCAGAAACTTTCATTTCGGAAAATAGAAGTCGATATTAACTTAAAATATGAACTTGAATGTTTACCTACAGTGAAGAAATATGCACTGATCACATCTAAGGCTTCAAACATGGCTTAACACTTATTAAGAAAGAATTATGCTGTTCAGCATAAATGAAGATCATACAGAAAATCAACTGGAACATATTCACAGAGGCAATAGACTGTACCATTTAAGAACAACAAGCGCAACATTCAATGTCGAATATACTGACCTGGGTAAACACACATGACGCTGTGCTCCAAGACAGACATGGTACTAGAGTAATTGGCTTGGTCCAGTTGGTGGCAGCTAAAGATGCCATCTATTCATGTGTGTGTGAGGGAAATCACGGCAGCAGCAACAGTACAGAGCGGATAGGATGGAACAAGAAAGGAAGCAAGGATTTCTTAATGAAATGCAGGAGCTAAACTTTGAAATTAAGTTTGTTATCTTTGTTCTTACATGCCAAACTACAAGCCAATGAGACAATACAGGTCAACAAGCCCCAACACAACTGTTATTAGTTCTGTGTCTGCACATGACTGGTGTGTATGTATGACCAGTGTCTGTGCACCTGGGCAACTTCTCCATTAATAACCCATATTCTAAAAAAATTTTTTGCTGTTCTAGAAAGAAAATATCCTCATCTTCAAATCAAAGCATCTGTCTGGACTCCAGCTTCAAAAGACATACTTTGGGGGATCCACAATAGCTTAGGCTTTGTCTGTCGTAGGCTCAGAGACACTGACTGTAACAAGCTTCATGTTTATTGCCCTATATCTGCCTTTGGCAGATGTGTTTCCTAAAGGAGTCTTAAGCTGTGGCTGTGAAAACTAGCAACACTATTTTGGGCATCTTTAAAAGCTTCCTGCACTAGTTCAAGATATTACATCCATAGTACTGATTGACAGTGACAGCTGGTGAGAGCAGAAAACTGTAAGAAAATCTGGAGACAACACTTTGTCAATACTCAAATCTTGTATTCCTTCAACTGGTGTTACCAAAAATGAGAAAGAATTAGGAATGTGGATGATGTTTTTAGCTTGGCAAAGTCAGCACACTGGAATAAACTTCTACGTTTATTCTTAAATAAAGACAGATAGATCCAAAACATGTATTATATGTCTCCAAATTTCTTCCATAGTTTTATAACCATTGTTTTCTCCTTACTGTGACTTCTGCTGTTTACCCTCACTTCAGATCAAATGCTCATGCAAATAAAGCATTTTCATGTTGTGACAAATAGCCTTCATGATGTAGAAAACATACTGTGGCCAATTTTTGTTGTAAGCTGTGTTTCTTTTTTCCATAACAGAAAACTAGTTTCCCCAAACTCAGTAAATCCATACTGAACATTTTGAGATTAATGAAAATAAGGGTATTAAGAGTGGATGACAGAACTAAAAAAGTTTTACTCACAACAAAATATAAATCGTAAATTCTGAAAAAGGTCTGAGTTCTACTTCATGATTACTAGACGTCAAATGAAATGCATCTCTGTGAGACCGTCATTTCATTCTGACCATAATGAAAGAAAAATATGGATATACTGTACTGGAAAAAAAAGAGGGAAAAATAAATACAAATAAACAAGCAGTCTTCATAATGCAGTAGGAATTAACCAAGGCTTTGCGCCAAGTGGCAGCGGAAACTCATGCCTTAGAGCACATCTTAGCCTGGCTCTCACTCACTGATCATGAAGAATGTCTGTTACTTAAATTTGATTTTCACATGACAAAGCCTATGGGTGATGTTGAAGCTTGTTGCACATTCTGATTACAGATAAACACGAACAAAACATGATGTCATGGTCAAAATTGATCCCAAATACTGAAAGATCAGAAACAGCAGCTTTGCTGACTCCTGCATTCCTGTTGAGCAGAGAATGAGAGAATATTACTTACATTTTTTTCTGTCTTGAGGCTTCATACACATAGATTCAGTGTCTCTAAAGCATGATAAGGGTATGCCAGAGTATTCATACTGGGTCAGTTATGATTATTTAAGACCTTACTTCATTACATTGTAATTTATCATAGGCTAAGCCCAGCCAAGATGAAAGATTTACTTTTTTATCATTTCTAAGAACTTTATGCAAAACTTCCACTCAAAAGACAGAGTAGGAGAATTACCTTGTTCTGATGAAAAGGTAATAACAGCCTCAGACTCTGTAATAAGTTTGGCGAGTTTAAAGAACTGCTGGCTTTTGTGGTCTAAAGTCCTTTACATTCTCATCCAGTGGTACAAAGATAGTGAATTTGAATGTGATAATGCAAAAATAATGTTTTTCCTTCCAATATAGGGTTTTCGTTTTCTGATCAGCAAAAGATAGACAGAGGCATTGCGGCTAAGTTATTTCTGGCACATCCTTACTGTGATTATGAAAGAATGAGGAAAATCAACTCAGCAATAGCACCAACAATAACTGCTGATGGCTTGAAAGATCATGAGCTGCCAGTGTTACCTGGGTGAAAATTACGGACGCAGTTGTCCAAGAGAGAAGAGGAATGAGTGAGATTGGCTTTGGCCACAGCGTTGCTGCTCCACTGGCCATCTGAAAGTCTCATGAATAGCATTAATAAGTGAGATGGATCATCTCCTTGTAACACAATGCCACTGAGCTACAAATCAAAACCTTTCTACTGCAAGTCATATAACACGGAGCAGTTATGGATGCCAGTTTGAATTTTAAACAATAGATGATTAACCATTATCCCATGAAGATACAGATTTGGCATTAAAGTTTACAACTGTATAGCGAATCATGCATCAGCCAGTGTCAGCAAGTGTCATACCTATAGTCATACTGACAACCCAATACATTCATCAGTGTCATACACAGTCATAAAATCATTGGTTTAAGAAACAGTATCACAGCTTAAAATTAGCACTACTTTCTTGTCTCATAAATCTTGTTTTTCTTCTGAAAAACTCTCCCAAATGAGACAGGTGAATTGCTTGTGACTGTGATGATATGAAGTGCACTTTCATTTGTCCCTAACCTAAGTGTTGATGTGTACAAGATGAAAGGCCTGCATTTTTAATGTGATCTCACATATCAATGCTTTACTTATAAGCAATGGCCTTGGCTTTGGCATTTCATGAAAGACTCTTCGAAACAGTCGTCTGAACAGCTTTTATTTTGCTGCTAGTTTGAAGAGTCTCAACTTTCAACACCACGCCTCCAGCTTGGTGGAATATCCAGAAGTGTCAGTAAAATATACCATGTCAATGCCTGGCCGGGCCAGGTGCTAGTGACCTCTTTAATAAGTCCGTGCATTTCTCGTTTGGACAGAGAGTGATGAATCCACACCACCCATAGATAATGACTTAATCTGGCTTTTGCGCTACAAGTATTAACAAGTTGTGATTTTATTAATTCAATTAAATTCTCACATGGCCTCCCATAGAAACTCCAGACAGACCCAGTGGTCCCCATCCTTCCCTCTCACACCAGTGAAGCAATGCCAGGGATTCAAGCACCAGTGCTCCTCCCATCACAAACAGGTCGCTCACATTATGAAGACTGGAACGTCTATGTTGTAGAGAGATAAAGAAATAAAATTACATCTACAGTCAGTCATGAATGAGGAAGTTGTTTTTAATCTAAAAAGGCTTAATGAACCAAATATTCCAGCTTTGTATGCAGAAGGCCTTCTCATTTCTCCATCATCAGCAATCTATTTTCAAGAAAAAAAAGCTCAGGAGAAATGCGATCCATCTTTCAAACAGTACAACAAGTTAGGACTCGAAATTTCACTGTCTCATATAAAATAATAATACATTTACTACTAAAGTAGGAGAATTTGCAAAACTATAGCATAATCTGTGGTAGCATCTTGTATGCCAAAATAAGCATGATGTTCACACAATACTTACAACTGTTCTTTAGGTTTTCGAGTGCCATCTTCAACAAGGAGTAAAGGAAACAAACATCTGCATTGAGATAAGCTAGATAACCACACTAGTTATGTGTTCCTGGTTATATTTAGCCATACGTCATAATCAAATTCATACGGAATCTTTTATATAACTTGGCAAAAAGTACTGATTTGCCTTATAGTTACTTACTAAGCCATATCTGACTCTGATGTTATGATGAATAAAGTGGTGATGCGCTTAAGAGAAACAGAGGTCTACAGTCTTACTGCCCATCTAAACAAATTTGATAAATCTCTTTTTCAAGAATCATGATTTGTTATGTGCAAAGCTGAGTATTTGCATTCAGTAATTTGCATAATAGTCTGGTTGCTATTCTATGCATCAGCTCTTCATATGCAATTAACTTTGAGTAAGCTCTGGCAAGGATACAGTAAGGGTTTTCCAAGAGTATGGATGCTATCCCTGCTTCCTTTAAGAGAGGGCGTGCTGTCAAAAGCCGTCGACGCCAGAAATACTGTGAGGAAAATACATGCACAACACACACATGAGGACTTTTGCTATCATAATGCACTGAACAAATTTATGAAATATGACCCACCAAAAACCCTCAGATTTTAATCAAAATCTCTCCTCTGTTAGTTTCTTCATTCAAACTGTTCCTTACCTGCAAAAAAGTTCTATTAATTAACCACAATCCCTTGATGAGTTATTGAGTTATGATGAATTTCTCCTTTTCTTCAAAATAGGTTTTATTAAAAAAGTGAAGGAAAATTTGTTTGTAAAATGTACATTTCATATTGTCAATTTAAAGCAGACTGAACCAATCTGGATCAATAAGCCACTGAAACCACAATGCAATAAGAGCATAGCGGAAAAGAAAATCAACTTATTCTGAGCACAGTTAAGTGACAGAAAATGGAATGTACTCAACAACAGCACTTACATGGTCCCCAGTGCCTGCTAAATGAATGCATACAGGCTTTAGAGTTGGATGGCGCCATCGGAGTGGAAGAATCATTTGAAAGCTGATTGAGAAAAAGGAAAGTTAGGATTACATGTTTCAAGCATATGCACGAAATTCACAAGGAAGGGACTATATGAAGGGTTTCATGGCAAAACGCATTATACACCATTCGGGGGTTGTGGCAAAACAGACCAGATACAAAGCATATTTTTATGTGAAAGGCAAAATTTACGTCTTAAATAATGTAGATCAAATGTCCTTCTATGGAATGGAAATATACATGTATACTTATAAATACTCCTACTGCTACATGAAGTATGTAGAATAAGCTAAAAATTCATATTGGTGGATAACGCGTTTTGTCATGAAACCCTTCATATGGATATTTACTATGGAGATGTTCACACATGTAGGGTAGAGGAAGAAATGCTTGATATCAAGAGGAAAAGAATGAGGATGTGGTGACCACAATAAAATACAGCATCACCATAAAAAGTGCAACGGCACATATATGATGGGCAAGTGAGCATGTAACCACTGTAGGATGAATAAATATACAGTCGAGTCCATGTATGTCGAAACCGGATACCTCCAATTATTTATTAGTCGAAATAAAAAGAAATAATAGTTTTTTTTCCTTCTTTGCGTCTATTAATTATCCTTGCATAAGACGAAGTAATTAATGTCCATTTCTGATTAGTCCAACTGCTCAGCGCTGCCACAGAGGCAAAATCACCTCCTGGCGTCTTCCCCGCGTGGTACTAAACAACGCCGACGGCTTGAAAAACAAACAAGACGGTGCCGCGGATAGAGAGAGGCAATAAAACTGGACACTGCGAGTGCCAATAAGAAGCACAATGTAGGGCGTGTGTATTACACCACCCCTGATAAGACAGTAGGGGGAAGAGAATGCGGGAGGGCTCGGCGGAGCTGAAAAATCGATCGATAATTAAACATCTCGGCAGCAGTGTATACATACAATGCACTGGCCCATTGCACTGTGACAGTAAATAAACAAGAGGCTGCCCTCGTGACCTCCCCAGTGTGCTCGCTCGCTCGCGTACGGTTGACTCATCTTTATCATTTTCAACTTGAATTAAATTGAATTTGTCCTCTAAATAATGGCTTCCTCTAATCCTGTAAAGAGAAACCTCAAGACTCTTTCCATTGAGTCGAATATTAACATGCTCCAGGAAATCGACAGAGGTGCGATGTCGAAGAATGTCATAGCTGAGAAATATGGCGTTCCCGTTAGCACGCTTTCTACGATCTTGACAAACCGGGAACAAGTTGAAAAAGCGGCGGCCTCTTCATCTATTAAGCTACTACTCAGAGCGATTTCTTAGAAAAAGAAATAATCCCATTTTAATTATACTTCCCCAATATGCCGTCTTTAGTTACATCCCCTGATGAATTACCCTAGTGACCTCCCCAGGGTGCTGGCTCACTCGCATACGGTTGACCCGCCTTGGAAATCGTTAGTCGAATCCTGATTTCTCCAACTCATTGGGGTGGTCCCAGCGAATTGGAGTTAAGCGGACTCGACTGTAGTTATTACAAAAAAAAAAAATGTCAATTATTAAAAAATATTTACCAAATTTCTATCAAATCCACAATAGACATTGATAATTTAAAATTTTATCTACGGAGAACAAATTAATATATATTATCACACAGTGCTGATAATAAATTAAAACAGTACTGATATGCTTACCTGGCTGTTTCCACTTCTTTTGGCATGATACCTGGAAGATGGTGGACGAATGGGGACAAGAAATGACCTTCGAGTATGCGGCAATCTCCATCTCTGTACTCCTGTAAATGAAAGTAGATCACATGACTAGCTGAGTTAAGAACTGGCATCACTTTGCATACCTTCATGTTCAGAGTTAAGAGACAGGATTTAAGTAAATGTAGAGAAAAGGCTTATATTGTTATATACAATTCATATTCTGCTATATTCCAAGAGTAGACATGCTGTATGCCCTCTTATTATAATACCTCAGCAAATGCCCTTTCACTACCCCCTCCATGCAAATCATACTAGATGTGGATTTTCTTGTGAAATGAAAAACATACAATTCATGAATATTTCCATGCTCCCAAAGAAATGCAATAAACTGACCTTGTCAATGTTGATTGGGTAATCTGCTGAAACCAAGTGCTGGCAGGTTTCTCTGTTTGAAAGAATCTTCCTGAATGCAAATAATCTGAAATATGAAAAACATATAATGTTTATGCTTTTAGTAGTGTATAAGACTGCAGCGAACCATCACACCACATCACGAAAGGAAAGTCTGAATATGACCAAAGCAGTCTTGTCTTGACAAAAGAAAGAAACTTGTACTTGTCCACTAATTAACATCAGTGATTCTGACTACTGGTGACTAATATTTTTAACCTTTGAAGCAGGGCATATGACTTTCAAATCAGCCTCTACAACTGACGTGAGAAACTCATAAATTTGATCTTACCTGTCCTATTGGGAGATGCAAATTTTGTTAATGTATCATGGCAACGAAGTGATCAGTCTGAATATCATACACCCAGAGAGATGGTGATGGTTCGAAACCTGATAAAAGCTATTTGGCGTCCTGACATATGCTAGTTAAAATCCCTCTTAAACCCATGTGACAAAAACTAATCGACCCTTAAGTATGAAGTTCTGTGAAAGCAACACTATCGGCAAACTAAGTGAAATGTAGATACTAAAGTTTATTGAATTGGTTATTCATGCTTTGTAAATCTGATTGAAATGTTAAAAATTCCTGCTTGTTTCAGTACTAGTGTATAATTAAATTTAAATACCTTTTCAAATTGTCTGGTTTCCCCCAGCCCTTGGTGAAAAATTTGGTGAGCAGGAGCCTGCGATACAGATAGTCAAGTCTACTCATTGACATGATGAAGATACTAATCTAAATATTTTTCAGTCCCACTGTCTTCAACAAAGACGAGTCAATCAGCGCATCATGATTCTTCCTGAAACAGAAAAAAATACCTGGTACAACGCTTTTCCATAACTGATGAAATTCATGTGAATCTTAAAGGACAAACTGCCTAATTTTCACTACTATACTATTCACAGCGGTAGTAGATTTCTACTGCTAGACTGACTAGATCTATAGACTAATTCTTCTATATCTTCTACTAATGTGTGTGTAACTGCACGGAGTCTGGATTACCAGTTTATCTACCCGTTATTACGAAGTCCTGCTTGTATACTGACATGCGTCACGTCGTCACTCTGTGTTGATCTTTTGTCTGCAGCAGGTAACTTGCTCTACTAATCTACTTCCCATTCAACGCAGATTCATACCTACACAGCCTAAACTCCAGGCAAACTTGAAAACACAGACGCATAACACACCTCAAGAAGTCTTGTTTTCCACCCCAATCAAACACACATGAAAAGTCAAGTGACTCCAGCATGAGAGACTGTTCAAAAGGCCTCTAATAAAGGAGAAAACGACGTTTCAGTGTTATGTTTACGTCCAAACACACCAGGCAGCAAAGGTCATCGGTCCATCCTGCGATCGTGCTTCGTTTGCCTTGACCTAGTTTGCCGGTTTGATTTTACACAAGTTGTGGTTTGTTACTGCTCAAGACTACTTACAAAATAATGTACTCGAATTGTACATATTTCTTATGATTGCGTGCTACACTTGACTATAACTTCATGCCTAGTCTAGTCGAGATCTAGTTTCAATCCATTCAGTTCAGTTCATTGCTTCGTCGAGCTGTTTTCACTGTAGGCCTAGATAAGTTATTGCTGTCAACACTAGCCTAGGCCTAGTCTAGTGGCAAAGATTCATTCCACCCCTCCGATTATTGATTCACAATGTTGCAGCCATTCATTCATGTACTCAACGCTCAGAGGAACATATTAGCTAGTAGTTCACCCAGAAGAAAGCAAATCTTGGAGAATGTGGTGAGCGTAGTCTCTAGAACATGTGAGCAAGATCTAGACTAGTCTAGATATTGAGTTGTATTTTTATTCAAGGTAAAGCACGCTCAATGAGGCTGAACTTATAATATAGCCAATATAGGCCTATGTGTTTTCACTCTAGATTTCTAGACAACTGAAACTGCATTCTAAGTATGCTTATTTCTTTCTTGTAGGGTTTGAGATTTGAGGTTATTCCATCTACATTTGAAGAAAATCTAGAGAAAGCCATATTCACACCTTCAGAATATGTTCTTGAGACAGCCAGGCAAAAAACCCAAGAGGTTGCAGACAGACTGAAGACTGATGGGGTATGTAAAACATTGTAACACTACTGAACTCATTCATCATCCATCCAACCATCTACCAGCCCATTCCACCTGTCCATCTGTCATTTCATCTGTCCATTCGTCTGTCCGTCCATTCACCTATCCATCCATCCATTTTCTCTGATAAATACCATTTGCATTTGATAAAATAATTATAATAATATGGTAAAAATCCACAAACATGCAGGTGGCAGTTTTTTGTCATCTTGCTTCGCTCAGATTTCAGAGCCTTTCAGAATTATCACAAACAGTCAAAATTTTGATTACTTGTTTCTCCTCAGTCTGTACCTGACCTCATTATTGGAGCTGACACAGTTGTGTCACAGGACAATGAAATTATTGAGAAACCTCGAGACACAGATGATGCAGTCAGGATCTTGTCACAGTATGTTATTTGAGCTGTTACCTAATAAAATATGTCTTCATGTTCAGTAAAGGCTGTCATAGGGGAATCTTAAAAGAGCAGGGTAATGGCGCTACAATTTTTAAGCGCTCCACTTCCTCGGTTCCATTGTAAAAATAGGATAATTTTGTAAATATTTGCAATAAAAAAAATATGCAAAACTCATAAGTGCATGGACAATTTTCATCAATAAATCATTCATGTGGATCTTTGTAGTTTTCAGTATCATAGAAAATAATGTTGCTTTGAACAGGGGGAAAGTGAAGTTCATCATTAAAGGAGGACACGCACATCAAAGATAATTTTCCGTTTTCCAGTACAATTTCTCTCTGAAAATTATCTATGGTGCCACCCAGTCAGTCAGTTTTCTAAAGAAAGAGCATCGTTCTGTTATTGTGTACATATGTAATATGATGCAGTAAGGGGAGCTAGAGTTACCGGGTTTGGCCCTTGCGTCCGAAATTATTCCCCTTCCCCGATCAACAGAGGCTTGTGGCAAAAATGATGATGTCACTTAAGTTCCAGCAGCTACAGATACCTGTATCTGACAGTGTATTATGTAGCTTTTAATTAAGGTTTTGGTTATCCAAATTCAAACGTGAAGTTTGATAGTGTAAGCCAGATATAGTATTCTGCATTTTTATTGCCTCAGCATGATTTTGTTTGACATATCTACTGTTCACAGAGGAATTAAAACATTCATACCAACATGCTATCACCCATGTGGAGAGCACTGGCTAGACAGGTTGGCCATATGGCTAGAACATCAGTCGACTCCGCCTAATCGCCCTTCCTCGGGATCACCGAAAAAGTGGGGGATTAAGCGGAGAAGCGGTCAAGTGGAGAGGGTAATTTCGGCCATATTTTTGGTAATGGGGTGAAATTTCTTTGATATTGTGCATTGACGCCTTCTTGTCGCCAGACTCAGGACAGACTCGAGGTTGATAGTGTTGTAGCGCAAAAATGTTTGATCTCCACGGTCTTTCTCATTGGCCACCTCGCAGTAGCCCAGCAGACAATAAGGAGTAAGATGGCACAGTTGGGATCGACCGTTCATCCCCATGACATATTCTCTGATGTAGCCGAAATCCACCAGACAGGCGCATACGATGTTAGAGGTAGAGACAGGAGGCGTGAGGGGAGGAGGCTATATGGCTTTCGGCGCATTAGCATTATTGGATGGGGGGCGGCGGTCATGCGTAGCGTGGGACAAAAGGGGACAAGGGGNGGAGAAAAAGCTTGTCACACCTATTGCAGCTGTCATTTGGTCAACCGGTCTGCCATCCGTCGTGCAGTTAAACCATCTGTGTACATATTTGTTTGTCAGCTGTAATCTTTCAACTGCTGATCTTTGAATTCACGGGGGCTGAAGAGTGGTCGATTATCAGGAGTGAGAGCCGATTATCCAGGGACTTTTTTATATAGAAAAAAATTCAGTTCCCTGAGAAACGAGGCAATTAAGCGGAAAAGGCGATTGAGCAGAGGGCGATTAAGCGGAGTTGACTATTTGACGTAAGCTTATGGCCACCACGCACGCAGTGGGTGTAATAATGCGGCCTTTCAATAATGTAACCCTGTGGGTTGTCTGGGGCCGGCAGAGGCGTTACATAATTATGACAGATGCTTGAAACTGAAAGACTGTTTATTGGAATAAAAGGGTATCGTATGATTTTATATGGTCTATGGGACGGTACAACTTTCCTTTAATTTATTAAAAGCACTGTTAACTGTAGTTTCAAATTATATTATTGCATCACATCCTTGGTGAACAATAGCAACATTAGACTATATCAGTAATGTGTTATTGAGGTTTGGCAACTGCCTGGTGATAGTGTTTGAGGTATTGCATATATTTGGTTTTTTTTACACATTTCATTTCAGACTGAGCAACAGATTTCATACCGTGTTTACTGGTGTTGTGTTATTTGTACCAGCACACTCAGAAGGTAATCACACACAAACTGAAACTTGTTAGCTGCTTCAGTTGAGACAACTCAGTGCTGGTTAAGCTGATGTCACTGAATCCTTCTAAAACTACTCGGTGTTGATAGCAACCAATTATAATGGAGTCCATAAGAAGTGAACTTGCTTGATGTGAATTTTTGGTTGAAGTGAACTTGTGTTTTGTGTGTTGTTCTTTATTTTATATGGATGAAATCAACTGCCTCACTCAGACTTTTACTTAAAGTGAACTCTGAATCACAGGGCTGTGGACATTGTTGCCATATAATAGAACTTTACAAAATCCATCCTCAGTTTCCAACATCTTTGCTCCTGAGTGTGACGAATCATGATAACATCGCAGTGTGAATGGTTTGGAAGATGGTAATGATAGTAGTGTGGGGGGGAGGGGAGGGGGGGACCTCCAAGTTAATAAATCTATCCCAAGCATTGCGGACCTGTGGCATGCAACCCACACACACAGCAGCACATGTTCTTAACCCCCACCCCCATCCTTCTTCGACAAAAAGAAAAGATAAAACACAAAAGCTCCTTTTCCTGTAACATTAACAGTATTAGTTGTACCATAAGCAACAGCCTTCCATATCATATGATAAAATGCTGTTTCCCTTTAAAAATGGTTAATGTGAATTCTGGTTGATGTGAACACTTTTGGCTGGTCCCATGTTGTTTACTGTAAATGGACAGCACTGTTTTAGTAATGGAGCTCTGTCATTGTTACTCATAATAATGGAGGCCCTAGGGTTTTGACTGTAAGGAAGTTTAATCTATGGTAAATCTGATCTGTATCATGTGTCCTGTCAGAAAATTTCATTTTCCCCCCATTCTGATGATAATTGTGACTGTAAACTTAGATAAGCACTTATGAAATTCTGGCACTGACCCAGTCTTCAGAAATATCTTGCAAAATGGTCTCTCACAACTTTGCCTGGAAGAATGTGAAATCTTGTAATCTCTTTGAGCAATCATACACAGACATATATCTTCATTTCTTATCTGATAATACTTGTCAAGAACTGATTGGACGAGATTAATTTAAGTATAGCATTCAAGTGAGGGTCTGATCGATACTCTTTCTTGTTTGTGTCTGTATATCTGCAGAAATACAAACCTGTATGACTGCTTTCTATATCTACCTTTAATTGTAACATACCATACAGGTCTGTTGTCTTTTCTTTAGAGTGTGCAGATCTGTTTCTTTTCTCTAAATACTTTAATCATTATTTGCTTAATAATGTAAGTTGTCTGGCGGCATGTGCCAAACACTTTGATTAATTTATTACTTGTTTTTACTTTTTTATTGTTTTGGTTTCCTGTGTTAATAATTTTCAGTCCTTCCTTCCACTTCTCAGTTCTTCCAAATGGAACCCCAACTCTTGGTGATAGATACAGATACACCAGCTTTGTGGAGAGTACTGATGTCTACATGCAGCAGATGAGCCGGGAGGTTATACAAACATACATAGCCACAGGGGAGCCTATGTAAGTTTAAGAGGATACTTACTGTCTTCTGCACATTCAGTAATACATTAGCAAAAAAGAACCCTAATCACCTCCCTACCTTATGTTGACAGCCTCTGCTTGTATTGTCTTCTCAGTAAAAATCCTGCTGCTCTACCACATGCATTTAGTATTCTGCATGGATCCCTGCATCATTGTAAAAATCCTTTCCCATACAGTTCTTCATTCTGTAATTTCCTGACCATCATGCCTTATCTCACTCTCTCTTACATTACCTTATTTTATTTTTTTACCCTATTTCAGGGACAAAGCAGGTGCCTATGGCATTCAAGCTATTGGAGGAACATTGGTGGAGAAAATCAATGGAGACTTCTTTAATGTAATGGGTTTTCCTCTGCCCAAATTTGCCAAGGAATTGGGAGCTATATATGGCAAAATATAGATATGGTGTAGCCCAGTGAACATGTTTTGCATGTCTTGTTGAATACTGAAATAAAAAGATTTTTAATAACAGTTTGTGGATTGTCTGTCGTATTTAATCTGGATCTGATTGCTGTTCAGAGTGAGTGTCTTTTCCCTTCCTTTGTTGAAGCATATAATAGATGGCAAAATGTTGAAATTTTGTAAAATGGAAAGCATATAATAGATGGCAAAATGTTGAAATTTTGTAAAATGGAAAAATGATATGTTTTAACAATCAAAAGTGAAGAAAGAATTGCCAAGCAGTTCTCATACTGAACAGAGACTCTTAGTCTTATGTTGATCTTGTTGTCTGAAACTTTTGTCTTCGGCTGTTGTATTCCCTGTGGATTTTATTTTTTACTGCAGCCAATCTTCTGATGATTCAGTAATAAACTGGTGCATTCACAATGAGGAATGGATGAGTATGGTGCCACCTTCACATAAAAGGCCAAAAGTACTCTATGTTTGTTTTTCCTACCTCCCCTCACGGCCACCCCTAGTTATAATAAAGGCATGTAGGGTCATCCATAAAAACATCAAACAAATATAGGGACGTGAACTTTGTTAAGGATGAAATGAAGGGGCAGGGGAGGAGGCCTTCAGCGATGGTTTTGCAGAGCAGAAAGGNGGGGGGGGGCGTGGGGGTGAAGTTATTACAGGTAGGCCCTGCACCCTGTCTTAAATATGAGCAATGTCTAAGCACTCATTTAAGAAATATCTTTATAACTACTGTATAGTTTTGACTTTTTTTCTGGTTGAGCTTTTTTTCCAAGAAAGAAAAGGCAATTATTTTTGACTGGTTGACATAATTTCCCGAGATTCTTCTATGTAGGTACCCAAAAACATTTCACAACTAGTATTAGCACATATATCATTATGACACATTATTCACAATTTAATCTTGTCCCACCCAGCTTTTTCTTCTCCTTCCCTTCCTCTCTCTGTCTTTCTCTTTTTTGCACTGTTCACATACTGTATTTTGCTTCTCATGTCTCTCTTATTCCAACTCTCCCAAAACTCTATATTGAATTGTGCAAAGAAGGGCAAAGTTCTCGGGGTTTCATTTTGTTGATAAAGTACAGTACTTGAGTGGCATAGGGGCTGTCGATGAAGTTTTTCTGTTTTTGCTGTTTTTAAGCTAGACCTTTACTCAAATTTTAAGTCTTGAAGTTGCAGGTGAACAGTTTTGTAAATTGTTGTGGACAGAGGAAGATAAACTTGTGGTCAAGACCTATTTACTTGATTTAAAAAGAACAAACTTTTACTGCTATATGTCACCAATAAACCTCCTGTCATAGTAAAACTAGTAAAGTAGGAAAACAAGTAAAATACTTTGAAAGTGAATGGGATGAAGACATCTGAAAGCTGAGCAATTTGTATCGGAATTTTGAAAAAGTACAATGCAGAAATTTGAGCTGAATAGGGCGCCCTGGGGCAAAGAACAGAAGAAGTGGAGGGAGGGGATGAGGGGATGAATCCCCTGGGGGAAAGGAGAGAGCATGAGGGAGGAGGGGAAGGAGGGAGTTCGGAAGTGTGATTTGAGTGAGTGAATGAATGATAACAGCAGAAATGTCATAATTCGTATATTAGTTCTTGAAAGTCTGGGTGCAGCTAGATAAGCGGCAGATGAATGGAAATCATGTGCACGAGGAACATGTATGCATCTTTGTAGTATATTGTATTCATGTGATATTGTATTTTTATATTGTGAAATGATGTTGGCCTATGGCCTAATAATAAATACAGTAAAATCTTTGAACTCCCCTCTCCCCCATAGGGAAACACAGATCTACGATCTCCAAGGCTTGAACAAAAAAGATGCTGGAACTTTGGTTTGCGGCATTTACAGAAATCAAATTTATTCACTGTATGTGAAACTGAACAGTTGTTAGTATCTGATAGGCCTAGCCTATGATTTTGTAGAACGCGTACATAAAATTGTTTCAAAACATGTCCCATAGAGGGTGTGAGTTTTACATCAGTCAGAGGATAAATCTAACAGTTACTGCCCTTTTTCTTTGTGTTTCAAAATGGCTGACGGAGTGGACCCAACCATTCAGGAGATGGAAGAAAGGGACGAACGCGAGCATTTTGCTCGGGTTATAAACTCTTTTAAATACTACAAGTATGGAATATTAATAGCTCTACGTGATGTTTCATCAGAATCTACCTTTGAACCCTTATGTCAAGGAAGCAATTCATCTTAACCTAATGAAATCAGCTGACGGTAGTGGTGGAGACCAGTGAAAGAAAACAGTAACAGTCAGACACAACAAAGATAGACTGGTCTAGATCTAGATCTAACTTCGGCTATCTCGAAGGACAGCACAGCAATGAGAATGATACAGTTCATTTAGTCATAGACAGATCATGGACTAGATCGATATTTCGACTAAATCGGCGGTGTTATTAGAGAAAGCCCTAACTTCTCAGATGAGCAAGCTGAAGCTGTTGTGTCACGCCGCTTCATTGTCAAAAAGAAAATTTCCCAGAGAAACTGCAATAGATATAGTCTAGATAATAATGCCAGCAAAATCTCAGGAGTCTCCCAAGGTGTTCTTGTGGCAGGATTAGCCTGACTAGGCTGGCAGGGTTTAAAGAAAAGGCAAAAAAGAAACATTGGCAGTCTAAATAATGAGTACAGACCTAGGCCCATTTCCAAAACCTGCTGAGGGTGCCTCTCTTCTCTGGCCCAACTCATAGCCCAAGCACATTTTGGGAGAGTCCAGATTTTGCAATATCATAGGCCTAACAGATCTTAACTGGACTGGATGGCTACATCTTTGATTTATTCTAACTTCTAAGAAATGATTATTAAGATAAGTAAGCAATAGATCTATGTCAAGGGAAGGAAGCAGAAAAGGAAACAAATTTTGACTTTTTAATCATGACATGAGGGCTTCTCTGCTCCCATGTCAGAAATTTGATTATTTTCTTCATTTCTGCTCCTTTAAGAACATAGAAAAAATGTAAAGAACAAGTCAGTGAGTTTGCAGTAAAAAATATTACCATTATTACCATATATACCCTTTTGAAAGTGTCACATCTAAGAAAAGGTTGCAAGTAAATGGACTGCAGTAAAACTGCCAGACTGTGCCATTCAAACTTAATGGTTGCTTGCTTTGAGGAACAATTGCATTTTAAGGGGATGTTGAAGAGGAAAAGCGTTTCTGATAATTTTTAAAATTTGACCTGAAGGTGAAGTGGGCTATGCATGGATATACAAGTTTTATAGCTTGGGGATGTCGGTTTGCTCAGGCAATTAAATGTTCTGATTGTATGTAGAACTGGTCATTTGTTTTGGAAACGTCTGCAAGTGCAGCTGTTGTGACAGACCATCCTCAATATCTCGTGTTCATAATTAAGGCCAGACACTCCAATATACCTGTACGTATCATTACTTAGATTATAGAATATTGATAACATGAAATTGATACATATGGCCAATCTTTCATCACAGGGGTGTTTCTGAATCCATACAACTGGATGTACAGTGAAGCACAGCTGAAAAGTTTGATCCATTTATTTACCCATCTACTAAGCAGAAAAAGAGATGCAGAGTTCACCGTCAGTGTATTGTCTTACATTAAAGAAAGGATAAGTATTGTTAAGTCAAAAGAGAATTGGTCATGTCTTCATATCATTGATATTTTCTTTTCTTGCTGTAGGATGAATAGCTTGAAGAGGTTACAGATGAGCAAAGTGTCATACTTGCAGCTGAGTGAGCAGCACAAGAACAGAATCATAGGTTACATGGATAATCTAGAGGCAATCCAGACCTGCATTCTTCACAACTATGAAGTTATCAAGTTGATGTTACAGGACTGTCAATATATGTTCCTCAATAAAGATGAGTGTCTCTCAGAGGCAGTAAGTATGTTATAACAATAATGTTGAACTGTGCGAGCGAGAGCAGACATTTCAAATAGTCATTTTGTTCATGTATCAGATAGTTTGGGTCAAACATGCAGAATCACACAACAACTAAATTTGAGAACCTAGTAACTTAATATTGGTAATTATGGACTATTTTTTTATATCAGTCCAACTCAAATGAAATCCTTAGCCTGTAGAGCAACTTTATACCATACAAGGTACAATTGCTGCCTTTATGTAGGTACCACAGGTACCCCCGCGGCGATGGCGAAAATCGGCCGGGAGGTACAAATTTGGGTGCTTTTCAACACAAGAAATCATTACGTTTTAGCCAGCATATCTAAACAAATTTTATGTCATCATGTAGTTTAAGGTTTCCTCTAGCTTCCAGTGTCTTTCTTTTTGAGAATTAATTTTGCAGTAATGTTTTATGACGTTTTGAAATGGGTCANGAAATATTTTGAGACATAGCTTGTATGTTATGGTCTTTGTCATCACTTATTCCATGTGCATATTTTAGGACTTTGAAAGAGTGAAGAAGAGGGATTGTGCACCTCCAACAGCAGAAGAAATGGATAAAGTGAGGACAGTTTTGAAGCAGGTCATGAGGGATTGGAGTGAAGATGGGCGGGCGGAGAGGGAGGCATGTTATCAGCCAGTCATGCATGCAGTGCTTACAAGATTGGGGTATGTACAAGCAATTTGTTTGTTATTGTTGGTTGTATACCCTCAACATCAGCTTTTGTGAGCTCATGAATGTTGTACTTGTCAACCTACTTTGACCAAAGCAAGCAGATGAAATTCTTCTGTTTTTGCTGTTTTCTAGGTAGACCTTTACTCAAATTTTAAGTGCTTGAAGTTGCAAGTGAACAGTTTTGTAAATTGTTGTGGACGAAGGAAGATAAACCTGTGGTCAAGACCTATTTACTTGATTTAAAAAGAACAACCTTTTACTGCTAACTGTCACCAGTAAACCTCCTGTCATAGTAAAACTAGATGAAACCAGTGCCTGTGCTACCCTATTGATTGTGATGAAACAGACTATTAAAAGTATTATTTACAATCTTTCTTGCTCTGTCTGTGTTTATATAGGGTATGGGTGTATGTGCATGAGAGCACAAGTGCATTATGGTGTACCCTTTCATGCAGTCTTACTTTTGAGTGCTCTTTGTATTTTATGTTTGTTGTAAGCCTGTGCCAGTGATGTGGTGTTATCAATCCAGATTAAGAGATGTATGAGGACAGCCTTGATTTTTTTTTGTGTTTTTTTGCACTGAATGAGCAATACTATATCTAAATGACTGCATTTGTGCTCTGTAGGTCACTATTCATTATCTATAGGTGTTAATGTTCTTAACCTTCCTTTCAAAGCTATCCCCCATTCCTTCGCTGGTAAGTAAGGGCACTAAGCTCAGTTTTCACCAGTTACATGCTGAATTCTCGTGCAAGAGTTTACACAGTTTATTGTATTAAAAATATGCATGTTACATTTTCTTCAGCTGAGAGTAGTGAGAGCTGAGTGTTAGGATTTTACCGGACAGATTTTATCTAGGCCATTATAGATTTCTTTGCCTTGGTCTGTATGACAATCATATATGGTAGGACTTATTGAAAGCCTATGTCCAGGGATCAAGCAGTTCTTTTAAACTACAACCTCCCACCTCACAATCCCGAATTTTCTGTCATGATCTCAAATTTCCAAGCTGGTATCCTGGAATTCGAGATCTTGAGGTTCTATTGTAGTGAGACATCAAGGTTCAATGTAACTTTGATATATAAAGAAAATAAGGATTTAAGATCAGAACAACATAGTAGGTAGGCAGGTTTTTGAGGAACATGAAATTTGAGGTTGTGAAGTCCCACTGAATTGGTTCAGTTGAGTTTAGTACACATTTGCTATTTGTGATGGCTGGAAAAGACTTCATTCTTGTTCTTTTGTTTGTTGTTTGGATTTTGCATTGGCATAGTTGTTCATTTTCATTATTTTGTTGTTTGTTATTTGTTTGAATATTTGTTGATAAGAGTTTCCAACTGTTGATTATTGGAGCTGATGGTTTTGTTTATAATAATGCGGCACCTGCAGAGATGATACAGAATGCTGCAGATTTCTGGATGGACAGAATCAATGGAAAAGAAAACCTGGTCATATAAGCTGGTGGCTGTCATCAAATGAAAAGTGGAAAATTTTATGAAACTTTTATTGCATAAGAATTGAAATCCAGACTGGAGATTTTAACTCCCCATCATTGATATGAATTGATTATATAATTCCATTAACCTAAATAGAAATGTTTCGTAATTGAAGAGCATCTCTCCAAGCTTGAGTATGTAGATTCTTGAATGTCTTTTTAAATAAAGGGGATAATGTTGGAGTTACTGCTGTTCATATGTTTACTTTTTATTTCCATTAAGTAACCCAGTTCATGAAGGAGTCCAGATTTCAAGCTCATTTTTTGTTTGAATTAAATATACTGAATATACCATTAACTATTTTGTACTGAAAATGGCAAATCAGAACTGGAAAAAAAAACACTCCTCAATTTATTTCTGCATATGAACTGCTGCCCTATGGGACTGGATCATTAACAGCAATGATAATATCAGGAGTAGTTGTAACAACAGGGATTGAATTTGACTTCTAGCAAATATCCAGATTTTTTTTTACTTGTGATTGAGTGGGGTCAGCGGAACTGTGTGTTTCTGATTATTGATTCTATGATGTGCAGCACTGCAGCCTAATTCTTATCAAGCACTTGCAGTCTATTTCTTATCAGGCAGTGACATATATTTAATGGAAAATTGAAATCGATTGTCAGTAATTCCAACCCATTGTTTTTTCTTCTGTTTCAGTTCACGCAAGCCATCAGATGTGAAAATATTAGTTCCAGGAGCTGGCCTTGGGAGGTTGGTCTTTGAATTTGCTCGGCTAGGTTACTCTTGTCAAGGAAATGATTGGAGTCTGCCCATGCTACTAGCTTCAAATTTTATACTCAACAGGTAGGCGGAGATTTCTTCTACAGGGATGGTAGTCTTTTGGTATTTCCTGTCTTTTTCTGTATTTGGATGGCTGTGTATCTTGTAATGATGTTGTTATGGAAAGGAACAGCTGGTATGATATTACTAGCAAGAACAATGAGAGACTGAATGTCATTTATAGTTGTCTAAGGGTAGCTTTGAAATAAGTAATGCAGAGCAGGATGATGAAGACTAGAAAGGATTTGAGAGTGAGAGCAGAGTGCAGTGACGCTTTGAATCATCTTTACAGAGGCTGAAGCACAACATGTGTAGCCTGGATTTCTCAGCCACAATTGCTTATTTTATGGAAAATGGCTATCACAGTTAAAGCAACACTGAGAGACACCAGATTACCTAAGTGATGGGGACCTTCTTTGGTGGGAATTTATATGAAGTATTTCACACATAGTTTGACTCTGCTAAACAACATTCAAATTAATCCAACCTATTTCAATTTTGTAATTGATTGTAACATTCTGAAGATGGTAGAATGGTATATTTTCTATGTCGAAGACACTGGATAATCACAGCCTCTTTTAATCAAAAAACTTTTTTTTTTATTTTTCCACTGAGTTGCTATTAAACAGAACTGACTGCAATACTGAAACAGTTTTGTGTAAAGACTGTGTGCCTCATAGAGATTTAGCTAAAACATGATGCATGTCATATCTGTCTCCATCAGATGCCAGGAGAGAAATTCCATGGTCATCTATCCCTGGGTCCACCAGTACACCAACAATCTGGCAACTAAGGACCAGACAAGACGTGTCATGTTTCCAGATATATCACCGCTTCAGATCGGCTCTGAGGCTGACTTTTCCATGGTGGCCGGTGATTTCACCAAAATTTACACAGAGCCAAGTAAGAGTTTAGCACAGCTTTGCTATCCATTTATTCATGCTTATTCATCATTGTATAACTTTCTTTCAGGTAGCTGTGTGGAGATAGCTTATTTGTAGAAGCTCAGAGCAGTATTAACCGAAGAAAACATCGCTGCGTGGGATTGATAGTGTTGTAAGTCTAAAATTGACTTTAAGGACCTCCGACAGTATTACGTTAATTCTGGGTGGTGATATAAAGTTATTGATGTGCTCCTGTGCTGTTGAATTTTTCACTCTTCTACAACCAGTGCCAGATGTATGAATATGCTGGTTTTAACATATAATGTAATGTTATTCTTGATAGGACAATAAAAATGCTCTCTATTTGCCCAAGATAATTCTAAGTTATCTTTCCTAATCTCTTCCCCGTTATCTTAGCATGTGTGTAACAGTAGAAATTTGTTAGATTTAAGAGCAAAGACAGTAGATGTAAAGAAGACAGATTTGTATTAAAATATGCATTTGGGAAGAGTCTTAAAGAAATTATTAAAGTTATATGTAAACTTTGCAAAGAGGACCTTTGATGAATCAAAAGGTCTCTTCAGTTTGCGTCTCAGTTTTCTGGTTAATTAAGGATGTAAATCCTGCTATATTTCCTGAGTTTTCTGGTAATTCGGTGGGTGGTGGACTTCAGTACTCAAGGTCCTAGAAGTTTTAACATTGGGCCATTCCATGGTAAGTCATATAGCTGCCTGCTAGTCTCAGAGCTGTCAAATGTTTTCATCAAGGACTATGTATGTCCTTGTGTAATAACTCTGCTCTTGTCCACAGATTCCTGGAATGCAGTGGTAACTGTGTTCTTTTTAGACACTGCTCACAACATCATTGAATATCTGGAGACAATCTACAACATCCTTGCTCCGGGGGGATATCTGGTCAACTTGGGTGAGTATTGTGTTTTGAATCTATTTTATCTGTTCCTCCCTTGTAATTTACAGGTCCAGTCACTTAAGCAAACCTTTAATTTTTTAAATTTCTTTTATGTGTAGAGGGAAGAAAGTGGAGGAAGAAAAATGAATGAACCACATTTGCTAATTTTTGTCTTACAGCTCTTGTAGTCCTAAACAAACCTCGATGTATAGCTTTGTATTCTCAGTCCCAATTCATGTGGGGCACATTTATGCTCCACCTTTGTTGATGTAGTCATTGTTTGGCCTTTTTTTTTCTTTTTGGCTAGAGAGGCATTCCTATTCATCAACTGTGTGATGCCTGCTGTTTCAGTTCACTATCCACCAATGGGTGGCAATACCTAGATCCAAATGGGCAGTTTCCCTGCTTGTAAGATAAGTGGCAACTCTGATGATTTGCTCTTTAAGCCTGCCGAGAAAAAGAGCTGACTGAATCAAGAGTTTTGAGTAGGTTTTGTGTACTTCCAGCATATGAGTTACATTTTCGTGCTGTTTGCAGGTCCTTTGCTTTATCACTGGGCTGGTCAGGTCAATGAGTTGTCAGTGGAACTCAGCTATGAGGAAGTCAGGAAAGTCATGCTGGACATTGGCTTTGAAATTGAGGTCAGTGCTTTAGCTCTTTGCCCCTACTTCTAGGGTTCTTTAGAGTCTGCATGTTTTTAACGCTGATGAGAGTGATGTGAAGGTAAAGTACCAGGGCAGTATGAGTGAAGGAGGGTTTATAAGAGCAGTTCTTTTGAGAAGGAGAGAAGCCCAGGCTTGAAATAACTTTTCGACTAAGAGAAAGAAAGGTCCTTCAGTTTAGATAGTTTGTAAGAAGGGTACATTATCTATCAATTTGACCTGGTTCATTTCATAGAGAGGGGAGGGGGGTGCTCTTTGAGTGCATATGCATGCTTGTGTAAATGTGAGAGAATAATTCGAGGGGTGCCTGCGCAAAGACTGTAGCGTTATATGAATTATATAAGAGAGATAAGGCCTTTGTGCAGGCACTTCTTAAATGAGTGTATGTGTTTGTGGGCTTGTGCTATGCTAGTAAACTTTGTGTGTGGGTGTGGGTGTGTGTTTTATTTTTTTTTCTTTGAGTATGTGTGCATGTGACTGTAAATCATCTTGAGCCCTTCAGGGGAATGAAGCATTATATAAATGCACTGTATTATTATCATTATTACTATTATTATTCCTCCACAGAAAGAGGAGATGAATGTGCGGTGTTCATATGTACAGAATCCCCTATCCCTGATGCAGAACTATTACAACTGTGTCATGTTTGTCGCTAGGAAGCCCATACCCAGGCCCTCGCATCATGATCCATCAAGCTAGTATTTATTCTTAGGCATGTCATAAGCACTTGTAAATATACCATTTCGTTTTGTCATATTACTTTTTACTTCTGCCATCATCATGAGCATCATCATCATCATCATCATCATTGTGAAATAGATGAAAATTATAAAACTACTTCAATCTGATATTACCAACTTTTAATTAAAAAATTATCAGAGCGAAACTGTTAAACAGTTGAAATATTTCGGCAAATGCCTTCTTCAGTAGAAATGAATGAGTGAATGAAGACTTGGTAAATGCAACCACATAAAAGGGAAATGAAAAATGGTATTCGTGATCACCACCTCCATCCTTATCATCATCAGGATTTGTATTGAGTCCTAGTCATCACCACTACATATTTGTTACTAGTTAGTTATTGAGTTCTTTAATATTTATCATCAGGATCATTGTCACCATCCTCATAGTCACATGTAAAACCCTACTTTATGGCAAATTTACTGAAATTCATTTAGAATTTGATTAAATCACAAGTGTACTCAGATGTTTTGGCATGAGGCCTTTTTCAATTAGAACGCCAAATTATAGTAGTATCATGGCACTGTCATCATCATCATCATCAGCATCATCGTCATCCTGATGTCATTTTCCAAGCTCGTCATGATTATTTATGTATCTTGCCAGTCGGTGTGGTGAAGTGTGTGAAATCAGATCCTGAGGGGTATATGCTGAATGCATCATTGATGCTGTCCACAACTGCGGTGTGTCCCATTATTGAAATCATTGTCTGCCAAGGCTGGTATTTGGCTGCATTTCAGGAGCCACACTTCAGCTCATTTTTAAAAGTTATAAATCATTAAAATGTATTTTTTTGTGTGAAAGGAACAGTTAAGTGGACAATAGAACATGTTAGTCAATTACCAGTCCTCTAGTAACTGCTGACCGGCAAGTACAGGGTGTGCTTAATTTGATGTTTCATTAAAATATCTTGTAAAAATTATTATTCGTGATCTTTTTTTATGTTTGTTCAAGACCTGCTTGAGTCTGGGTATGCCTAAGGTGAAAAACTTTGGAGTCAACAAAATTTTATGAATCATTTCAAAGAAACTATTTGCGACCCAGACTTTCACCGTTTTGTAGAAGTGCAGACCTTTCAGTTGTTTTCTCATGTGTAGGATTTTTTTGTGCCGTTGCTTTCGGAGAAATGACAACTAGCTACAGTTTTAAGAAAGGTCTTTCCAGTTTGTCACATTGTGACATTATCATTACTGGATGCGACTTTCCTTTTGGCAAAACCTTTGACATTAGAGCTCCTTATGAATGCACCATAATTATTTGGAGATCCCATAAGTCCCGTGTTTCCAATAACCCATCCATTGGGAGTGGAAAAAACTGAAGACAGCGATCATTAAAATTTGAAGAATTGCATGCAGAAAGCCAAAGGTCTTGTTTCTTTGTTGTTTTTTTTTCAGCCTAGATTTATTTTCATATTATTTAGGAGACCCATGATAGTATACTGACAGGATCATAGTGTGAAATTAATTTGTTGGCAACATCTTCGTAAGGCAGCTAATATATCACCTTTCATTTGTGAGCAAACAGAGAAAGGATTTGACCAGTTTTTCATAAACTACTACATAGATTGAGTTGTGATCATTGTTTAAACATGTTATTTCTATTGTATTCTAGGGGGGAAACTCATTTGATATAAAATAAAGGTTCTGCTGCATTTATTTAATGACTTCACAGTACCAAATAGCCCATGTGGCATCTTATCTTTTTCTTCACTGAATTCTTGTTTCCTATGGTGCTCTGGCATACTGTCAGCCCTCTGCAATCTTAGGTCACGCCTTTACTCTTGTCAGTTTTGGGAAAAATACTTTTGGATTCAGATTATGTTGTCCCTTCCTTTTGTTCTCTTAGTGATGTTTTGTGGGCATCTAGTTTTTTGAGTGTCAGAATATTTTGTAAAAATCTTAAATTGTGTTGGCAGATACTTTTGAGTTTGTGAAATCCTGGCAAAATAAAGTAGCTCTTTTGAATGAGAACCATCGGTCATTGTTATCTGATATGATTCAGTATCTAGTATCTCAGAATACATCTACACCTTTCATCACCTCAGTGTACAAGTGTTTTATGGTCATGATGTAATTCTAGGACTCTCCCAAGCTGTCCTTGGGTTAGGGTTAGGGAAAGAAAGTGTGGCCTTATGGTTATGGTGTTGGACTCAATATTTAAAGGCCGTGAGTTCAATTCCCGACCACGGTCATATTGTAAGTGCTCTGGGAAAGCATTCCATTCACATTTTCCTCAGTCCAGCGTCTGTAAAATGGGTACCTGACTATAGGCAGTAGAAGATATTGTCAGAATGCTAGTGATCACCACCTGTAAATGGCAGCAACACCATATGCTTCCAAGGGAGTTTAGAAAGTCCTAGAGTGGTCAGACCTGCTGGGGTAGTAATAGTGTGAGGTCATGTGAAGAGGCATTAGCCCTGATATGAGACTTCTAAACTGCATTATTATTATTTAAGTACTAATAGGAGTGTTTTTGGAAGGTATCTCTGCTCCCAGTTCTAGCCCAAGCACATCTCATGTGAGTTCCAGGATTTTGCTAAGTGGACTTTAAACACTTTTTATCTTTCTTATCTCAGATGATATTGTTGATGGTGAACAATGAATCTCGGTATTCTCTCAGGCAATAACTGTGGTATTCTCACATGCCATGTCATATTTTGCAGATGGAAATTTTGTGTTCAGGAATGTAAGATGGGTCTGATGAAATCGTCGCTCATCTCACGAAGGGGTGTATACGACATTTTGGGTGTTTTGAGCTGAGACTACTGTCCGAAAGCCGAAAGCGGGGTCTATGTGCTGATGAAGAAGAATTTCGATAGCTGTAATAGTTTCGAAGATATTAAACATTTACAGATAGGGTGTATGTTATCAATTCTAAATCTCACTGAGACTTTAAAACCCTCTTCTGAAAACTTAGCAAATGTTGCATACCCCCCTTCATGTGATGGACGACGAAATTATCAAAATTCATGAATGAACTCAATAGCTCGGGCCCTGAATGTTTTATAAGGAGTTTAGTTTTCTTTCACTAATAAAATGGTTGCATGTGATTGTAGTCTTCAATAAACCTCACTGTTGTGGAATGATTTTCCACTTAATTCAGCTTGATGACTTTCATGCCTTCTATACATCTAGAGAACCCCCCCCCCAACACTGTTTATTAAGCCAAGTGAGGGTTTCATTGTCCATGTTAGACAAGTTTAATGTCAATAAGTATTTTTTGTGTGCATTTAGTACCAGGTTAGAGCCAAACCATATTTCATGATATGCAGAATTGTATAGCTTATTTAACTTAACAGTGACAGCTATTTTTGCACGCTGAAAATGTCTGGATATGAAACTCTTTCTAGCTGATCGAGGCAACAAATGTTGTATATATCTCAGATATTGGAAAGGCATCCATTGTGGGGGAGGGAGGCGGCATCAGTAGGAACTTGCAAGTTCAAGTGCTCCTGAGAACGAGATATTGACTGCTCATTCTTTCTTGTTTTTCTGCATGCAGTGAAAGATATGTATGGGAATGGAGTTCATGTTCGTGCTGATGCTCCACTGTGGACTGCATGTCTCTGTTCAAGTGCTTTTATAGCCTGAACATAGAATAATTGCCACAAGTTTTTTATTGTTGCATTTCCTGTGGGCTGTGTAGGATGTACCAAATTATAAAAGAATAAATGTGTTCTGTTCTTTTTCTATTTGATGTTAAGTCATAGCTAACCGGTATTTTCAAAAAGAATTGCAAAAACCTGATAAAAGAATTATTTAAAATGAAACCCAAGAAACTGTGTTGTTTCAATATATTTATTTATTTTGTTTTAATTCAGTTAATGATAGCATGCATAATTATATTACAATCACTGATTTCACAACTAACAAAGCACAGAAAGGAAAGAAGATAATGAAATAAAAGACAAATTCAATGGCAGGGATGTAGCCTGGATGGAAAGAGTAGCAAGTGATGAACTGCTCAAAATGTAATCTTACGCAACTTACCATAAACGTTTACATGAGGAAGTCAACGCTTACGGGCATAAAGGGAAGGAATTATCTGTCAAACTTTTAGAAAAAGAATGCACATTTAGCCCCCTTTAGATAATGGATATGATGTATTTTTGGCAGCTATGATGGCCTGTGGGTTTTAACTGGAAAGTCTGTTTAAAAATTTGGATTTTTAACCTGAGATAATCTTGGGTTTTGATTCCACCTCCATCCTTCTTCCTTGCTACATTCCTGCAAGTATTATGTAAAAACCTAGTTGAATGTTCTAGAGTTGGAATGGCTCACTGTTTCCCTCCATGAACATGTTTTATTGCAAAATGACATGCCCACTTGCACAGATGTTAATATGGAGATGAAATACAAAATTTTCAAACTGATGAATTCATTGATGTCAATTATCTTGATGATCCCATTCACCACAAACAAAACTGATGAGGATGTCAATGTCAAAAATGATATCTTGCAAACATTTTGCAGTGAATCTGTTGTTACGAACATAAAAATATTTATGAAGTGGACTCAATTTTCAAAGTCAAACACACTTTGAGCAGAAGAAATATTATAGATCCATAAATTATTCAGTCTGATGTATCATCCTTTGGAAGCGGATTACAGATCATGTTGCTTACAAACGCACCAAACGAAGCAATTTCAGAGGGCAACTGTCAGCTCAGAGTATGCAGTCTGAGTCTTCAGGGTGTAACATTTTTGAAATGCTAGTCTCAAAATGAGAAACAAACAAACAAAAAAAAAAGAAGGGAGGCATCATACCAACTGATGTCATTAGCACTACTCAGGCAACCACTACAGGTGAAAGGTCACATTACAAAGTCATTTCTATCTATTTCTAAGTATCTTTTCAAACAAAACCTGCCAGCAGCAACTTCCTGCATTTATTTTCAATACATACAGTACTTACAAGCAAATGACATTTGTACACTATGCACACAAAACTGTACAGATGTACACATCAAACAATGCTTATGATCAAATGATATTCATGACTAGAATTTGCAATTGCTTATTGCTTAAGGAATATCATGCATTAATACTGTGGCCCACTTGTTTGTTGCAAATATAGTGCCAGATGTCAAAGCACAAGGCCAGCATACAAAGGAATGCTAACAAAGTACACATATGACAATAAGTAAATAAATGTCAAAATACAAAGAAAAGTTTCATTCATAGCTACCATATCAGCTTTCTTTTTCTACACTCACGCCATGTATGATTGAAAAAAAAAGAAAAAAGAAACTCAAAATGATTTCCTATTCACACATTTTGAGCCATAACTTAATGCACAAAACATTTACTGCAGAAAATTTTACGAATGCACTATCCTAAATTGCAGTGTTTCTAAAGCTGTGCAGTACTGTACAGTATTTATTACTTATTACTGAAGTACTGATGCATTCTGTGATTATGAAACTGAAAAGCCATGCTTTAAAACTAAGGTGTGCAACAACTGTGCATTATTTTTTCATATAGAGTATCTGCTTGTCAAATTGCTTGAGTAAGCTCACTTCTTGCCTACTGTAGGTGTGTGAATCCTTATGTCAATCAATTATTTGCTTTTCTCGTTTGCATATAAACACGTTTTCCCTCACGAATTACATATGCACAACATGCATTGAAGACAAAAACTCTGGGCAGACATGGCGTGGCACTGCTGAAGTTATTTTATCAGGAGCTGAATCTAGCTGTAGCTGAATAACTAGTATATAATTTGTGTAATTAAACCAAATGTTAGTGGATTGTCTGTGCTGTCATCCTGTGGATATTCCTTACATAATCAGGGGAATAGGGAAAAGTGTTTGGTGGTGTCATTAAGTTTAACGTTAGTAGTAGTACGGATCATCTGCCCACCATCCCATTCTCTAGAAAAAGGAGCAAGAGGACAGGGGGCATGAAGAAAATCAGCATTCACGTAAAGAGATGATGACAGTTCTATTATCCAAGGGCAGAGTAGTTACAATTTTTCTGACGGAAATTTTATAGGGTTGTCCCCCCTGAGCCACCACAAGGTCCGCCCATCCCAACTTCCTAATTTAAAGAATAAATAATTCACAACTGGCCTAATTTGCTTTGCCCGCTGATGACTCTTTAGTGTGTAAAAGTAATTACCATAATTGAATCAATTTAATGGGAAATGAATGGCAGACCCACTTCTGTAACTATTTCAAGGCTTTAATGGCCTTATTCTTCAAAGGACAAGTACCATACGAACAAATTCTATGAAACCAAAAATGCATAAAAAAGACAATAGATCTGAAACTGTATGAACAGAACACGCACAGACATGTTAATGTAATTAAGAGTTTGGCTTGTAATGCCCCCTTCTTTTTTTCTGCTCAGCTCAAAATTCAAGTCCAGGCACTTGTTCCTTGGTTCTCTCAATCAGCCAGCAAGACCAACATAAGACAACAGCTGTCAAAACTCCAACTGTTTCAAGGCGTCATTGGTCAATATACTTTACTTTCAACTGCTTAAGAGATGATTTATCTCTACTCATATCCATGCCAATGATAAAACTAGAACATTTCTCCACTGACTTTAAATTCTGGCAGGAATTTTCATTGGTTTTATCATACATTTACCTTTCTGTTAGAGCAAGAAAAAAGAAAGGATTGGGTTTACAAGCTGATTTTGATTATCACAGATTGTAGCATTGATTTTGGCACAAGAAAACATTCCAATGAAATCACTCTCATATAAACACAACATTATGAAATGTGCAATTGCAAGTAAAAGCATTTAAGCATTACTTATGCACAGACATATTCTATTTCCATTTTTTTAGCTCTTATTCTTTTATAGCAGCAAAAAAATTTTAACACCACAACAACTAGAAAAGACAGCTCGCAAGTCAGTACACAAAGTTATCATAACATCACAACTCATGGATGTTTATTCTTCCATTCACACAGTTTTCAGTTGTTCACTACAAAACTGAATTCTGATTTGTTTATGCATGCTTTATGCAAAGACGAAAGCTTCGATCAAATTCAAATCGTGATCTTGTGAAATTGTGATAAAAAAAAAAATTCTTGGAATTATCATTTTCCAAAGCATCATTCTGAAATCTGACACTGCGATTCTTGCACTTCTCGGTGCAAATTATTTTCTTTATGCAAAGTTAACGTCTTCCAAAGCAGAGTCAAATTAGTAAACATAAAATGAGAGCAAAATATTACAGATGAATATTTCAGGAGTAGACAAGAGTCAGTAAAAATAAAAAAGACCCNCCCCCCCCCCAAAAAAAAAAAGTCAAAATCATTGACTTGATTTAGTTTCAGATATCTAGAGTGTCAAACGGATTTGTTGTAACAAAAAATTTATTTCTTCATTTTATCAAACATCTGGAAAGCTTCAGATCCCTATGAATGCTTTGTCAGGATTGAGGAAGATAATCATGCCATTTAGAATTTGTGACAAGACAGTGAAAATTCAATTTTTCCGGTGAAGTCTAGGAGTACTGCAGTATACATGTACGTAGTAACTTGTGACAGGTGACAAACAATCTCAGACAAGCCCACAGACACTCTACACTCTACTTTGCTTTACATTGAACTGATATTGGACATCATATGACCGCTTGTCATCAAGCAGTCTGATTGTTCCTGCAATCTACATTCATTAATATAATATGCAGGGGAACAGAACAAATGGAATATCAAACTAAAGTTACTAAAAGATCTTGACTATGACAGAATCTCTTAATAATAATATGACAGCATGCCATAAAGGACATGAAGCAATCAACCAGTAACACAATACTGTACCTTTTTAGCATGGAATAAATCTAGTTTTACCCTGAATATTTTACAGACAAGAGGAGTGAAGCTGATTCTTCTAACAAAATAGATCTAGATGTCTAAAATGAAGTATCCTTGATTAAGATGTCAACTGAATGGTTCATTATCACTCCGTGTGATGTTCTCCTCTGCTACCATTAAACAGTATGTGCTAACAATGAATATTATTTCAGATATAGATATAAAGTTCTAATATGACTGATCAAGATCATTGTCACCCGGGATGGAAAGGTTACAACACAGTAAGTAAATTGCTCATTCAGTAACAGAGAGAAAAGACTGTTAAGTCTTTATTCTACCTCCTGTTCTTTAAACTAGAGGCACTATGGACAAAACATACTTGTATCTTATTGACTGTGCTTGATCAATTGACACTTTAACTGCTAAGTTGTGTGCATCAAGCAGCATCTCATATGTCATGATTGGTTGATTTTGATATTAAAAAAAAAACAACCCAAAAACATTTAGAGAGTTCCCATGCAAACATAATACATATAACGAATGGCTAATGAAAAATGTCTGAGGTAGGCCATTAAGATATAAGCATAACATACACATTGGTCATTATTATTCACCTCTTAAATGCATTGATCTTAGTATAACAGTTCATCATCCTTAATACAGAGAATGATTCTTGGACTGAATGTCTCAAGAGACAAACGAGTCCCCCTCCATGGGATAACCTTAATATGGACATATCATGGTAGTGAAGTGATGTTATGTCTACCGATGATAATTATGGTATTGATGATGATGGTGGTGATAATGATGATGATGATGATGATACTGATTATGATGATAATGATGACAAAACTGATGATGATGAAGATGACAAGGCATGTTACTCCTCCAATGCCATCCTGAATTTATGACCATTCTAATCAGGTGGCACTGGCTGCTGTGTTCTTAAAAGTAACTGTGTTATGGATGCTGATAAAAACAACACTATCCATGTTGAAGTATAGGGTTGCTTTTTTCAGACTCCGATGAAAGTTAATGCCTCTATGTCAACATCACGTGCACATACATCCATGTCAATTCCAGGGCAATATCGCTTCAACAAGTCAGAAAGAAAGCTTT
Source organism: Ellobium chinense (assembly GCA_033807755.1). Lineage (NCBI taxonomy): Eukaryota > Metazoa > Mollusca > Gastropoda > Ellobiida > Ellobiidae > Ellobium > Ellobium chinense. The sequence goes on from JAWQUT010000211.1 coordinate 1,069,032, forward strand.
GAAGATAGCCTATACTAAAGTCAATTAAGATCTGGAAAGAATGAATTTTCAGTAACAAAGAGAAGAAAGAAAATCTCTAGGATGATATAAGTCTGCACATGGGAAAAAAAAAGCCACTTGCATTCTAATAGTAACCGAAGAGAATGAAGCAGATGTCTGAAGTAGCCAAAACAATGAGCACTAACATTTCTGGTACGTAAAACCTGGTATGCAGTGACAGTCTCAGGAACATGACCAGCAGGAATTACAATTTTCCTGAAAGCCATGATAATGTTGCGATGTCCTTGCACGGACCAAGGTCATATGGAGGTCAAACCTTCAAAAGGCAGGAAGAAGAATATCATTGTTCACACTTGCTTCAAAGTGTCAAGATCGTTGCAAAAGTAACAACAAATGCTATAAAATATAAAAGTTCACTTTTGCAACTGGGCGTATAACAACAGTGTCAAGGTCACTGACCATCAATGTCAGGGTCATTGTAGCAACACCAATAACAAGCTAAACCATGACATCCGGGTTATAAACATCTTCCTTCAGGTCGTCTGGATTGATGGTATAGCTACCGGAAGTGGTCGTGTTGTCATCGTCGTCATGGAAACTAGAAGTGTTAGATCGCCAACTCGTGTCCAGCCCTTTCGCCCGTCGCCAGGCCGGGTGAGTGCTGCTGTGGGGAACTCCCGTGGCGAACGGGGAAGAAAATGTCTGCAGCAGCTGCTGGTGCTGCTCGGCTTTCTTCACCCTGTAGGGTCCCTCACAGTCATTGTGCGATAACGTGAGGCGAGCGCTATTATGGCGAGGCTGACTATGGTACAGCGGGGTCTGGTTGTTCAGAGAGGGCGACGGGGAGGACCGTGTGGACGCCCCTGCCGGATAGCCCAAACCGTGGCTGGGAAGTTTGTCGAAGGACCGTCGAATGTAGCAGTGCGGGCTCTGGTTGGCTTGGCGATCTACATCGGATAACAAAGGAGTAGGGGATCCCGGGATGTCATCGTTGTCTCGTGGAGAGGGTTGCTGTTGTAGAGGGTGACGCGGCAGGCTGTTGGTGTCGTTGTTGTTTTTCTTGAGGTGGAGCTTGGTGGATATCCCACCTGGAGCTAGAGAACTGCCCGGCTTGAACTTGCGGACATCTGGAGAAGACAGAGCAAAATGCAGTTTCATCAGTGGACCAGTTATAACTGACATATCACACTTCAAAAGCTCCTTATGTCTTTGTTAATAACACACACACAAAAAACAAAAGTATACTTTTTTATCGAGGTCCATTCAACTACTTGCATTTTACAATTCGTTCATGTGAATTCATATTTAATAGTGAGTTATGATTCATACTGCGGTACTTAATATCGAAGTTTTACTGCATATGACATTAGAAATGACACGGTAGTGAAGAGTGGACTATGTTTAGTAAATAAATATCTGAGAGATTACCCCTTTAGTGAATATAATCGAAAGGTATAAAATATGAGTACATGAACTACCAGTATCAATCGAGAAGGTGATCTAACTTAAAACGTATCAGGGGCAAACATTGTTTTCTTCACCATTCGTCAACAATCCCAACTGAATGATGCTGTTTCGTTTTTATAAACTAAACCTGACAATAGCTGGCACGTGAAAACCAACCGAGGTTATCAACAAATATGAAAAGCGCAGTTTTAGCATAGCCCATGTAGATCTCGATTCGACTCGTAACCTTGGGAAAAAGACATCAGTGCGTGAGTACATATAAGCCCTTGAACTTATCTATAGTTAATAACCAGAGCGAGCCTCCTAAACCCTCCCCAAATCCTCAACCCCCTCCCCCTCTATTTCTTCAAATAACACAAAAAAAAAAATTCCTCGTATCGAGTTTCCAGGGTCGCGTGAGCCACATTCTGACACCAATAATATTAATCTCCCAGTATGTGATATAGGCCATTTATCAAAGTCGTAAATACTAGGAAATTACGAAATACTGTTTGCACTGCTGATGAGTAGCTCACGAGGTTTTTTTTTCTTTTCCCTGGGTACTTCTTAAATCTCTACAAGGTTGGTTTCTTTTTTCATCTCTTTCTTTCACTTCAGCACCAAGTCGTCCAGCTTTTATTTGCACGTTTATATCAGACTATTTTTATTCTTCAATTTTTTTTTTCCTTTTTCCCTTCCCAGTTCCCAAATATGTTTGCTGATCGCATTCGTTTGTCAAGCGAAAAGAGCAAAAGGCGACATGATTTGCGCGACCGAAATTAGCTGTATGTGTGAGTACTTGTACCTCCGTCTACTCGGGCTCTGATCATTGCGGTCAAGGTACATCCATCATTGCGAGTATGTTCCTCCACTGAGCGCGTACGAGGGAAAACCGCAAAGGAAGGGTGCCCGTCTGGTTTTGGCGGTAAATCGATAACCAGCGAAAACATTCAATTTACATGTTATTTGGCGGAGAAATCTTGCCAAAATATAACCCCCTACCCCTTCCACGGCTATTTGCTCACTCAATATTCCATCCATATCCATGTGAGCGGGGCAAACATGACGGACAGGACAAGGCTACCGTCCGGCTATTTTTCCCCTTCTTTCTTGCCCAGCCGCTCGATGGTTATTTAATGAATCCTGGGACATTGCCATGATTTTTCCGCCCTCTTTTCACTGGTTTACTTAAACAGTCGGTCGCATCTGGAGGCCTCTGAGAAGACGGGGGAAAGACAAATAAGATTGTATTGAATCTTGATTAGCAGTGGGAGGGTGGGAAAGGCAGAACGGAAGGAGTTATGGCTTTCTCCGACACATGATACCCCCACAGCGGCGCCCCCCATGCCAAGACACACGGAATGCCACTCTGTGCCATCATGTTGCAGCGGAGCTCAAATTGGACGACAGACATCCCTGGCCCTGCTTCTTAACAGATGATGACGTCCCAGAAGATGGAAATAATACTGTCGCGCGATGAGATTATAATGATTACAACACGACAGGCTCTAGGATCGTGTCAGGCTCAAGTTTGGTGTGCGCACAGTCGATGTTCACAGGCCAAGTTTCCCCACAGTCAACGTTCGCCAGATATTACATTAGATACATTTTTCAAAAAATTGCAAGGTAGCCCACACCTGCTGCTCTTCGCCTAGGGGAAATTTTTCGTCGGACTGTTTGGAGTCATCTTATAAGGAGACCGCTCTTGCTGTTTAACGGATGTTGTCGTCCCAGAAGATGGAAATAATACTGTCGAGCGATGAGATTATAATGATTACAGCACAACAGCTCTAGGATCGTGTCAGTCCCAAGTCTGGTTTGCGCACAGTCGACGTTCGCCAGACCCCAACGACATTAGATACAGTTTCAAATCATTGCAAAGTAGCTCATACAGTATCTGTATCTGGTAATCTTCGCTTAGAGGAAATTCTTCGTGTGACTTTTGAGTTTTCGAATAGGGCAACCGCTCTTGCTGCTGAACGGATAAAGCCATTCTAGAAAACTGAAATTAGTCTATACATTTCGACCACGGTCAACATTCGCAGACCCCAACGACATTAGATACTGTATATGTTCAAATCACTGCTAGGTGGCTCATAACTGACGTTCTCCGCGTAAGGACATTATTGTTGGATTGTGCTTTGAATCTTCGAAAATGTCAATGGTTCTAGGAGATCATAAATACCCCCAATTTATCAACGATATAATAATATCAGTAAACGAAAGGCAAAAGCGAACGACAACCGACAGCCGAGACATAAACAGGAAACGGCCAATAGTCCTAACAACCAATACCTAATCTAACCCGTTCTTGAAATGACAATTAAAACATTCAACAACAACAACAAAACTTTTCTAACATCTAAACATCTTAAAATTTACATTTAGGTAATCCTCAAAAAAACAAACAAACCAACAACAACAACAAAAACACACACACACACACACACTTTACTTTGCAGTCATATAAAACAAGCATCATTCACGATGTCATAAACGGGGCCATGCAGGCTGAACTTGAAGCGACCATTACTGGATTTATACTAAATAATGTGACCGACTTATGTCTAGATGTCTAATCATAAATTCCCTCACTCTCTGTCGACCAACTGAAACTGCTCCTGAACAACTAAGAATTCAGGGTAAGGGCTTTCGGTTCATGGTTATGAAATGATGGTTCGATCAAACTGTCACTCAACCCCGAGAATACAGGCGATGTGCCGCTAGGGATCCGAACTTGCTGAGCTAAATATAGCGTGTTCGTTATGATCCGGTTATTTATAGGTCTGAAGCGAAACCAGAGAAAGAGGCAAATCAATACAGAGTAGATAGAAGCAATAAACTGGTGCTGCACTGTATAGTACAGTCGATTGCACCTAATCACACAGCCAATGGAGAATTTCAAATATTGCTTATAAGCGAAAGAAGCCATTATGCGGCGATAATCGCTCTCGAGATTTTATCAAATATATTGTCTGAAAAGAATACGGTTAAACAAAACGTGAGTCTAAGCGAATGGTGAATCAGCAGAATTGACTGTGTAGAGTGAGTTAAAACGGGACGGATCTCTTTCTCTAGGAAGTATTACAGTCCAAATATATCAAAGATTCATGAGGACTTGATAAGAAGAGCTGTTAGATAATGCTTAAGGGTACAGTATTGTTATTGCATCTAACAAGAAGAGAGGTGCCTTCAGTAGAAAGATCTACTAATGTAAGTATCATGGATATCAGTAAGGTCAGTGTTAAGTTAAGCTACATAGTATTAATTAAAGTATTCCACCATCAGCTGAATAGAGTAAGAAACAATGGAATAAACAACACGTAATTTACATGATGAAAGAGTCAGCAAGAAAAGACAGGATAAAAGCAAGGATAAAATAATACTGTATACATTTTGCATGAAGTATGTGTATGATGAGATATATTATGCACTTCTATGGTCCATTCCTTTTTCATCTCCTAAAGTTCTTTTTCGTGCTTTGAAAATTCGTCCCTTAAAAACCTGTCCACCATTCAGATGGTGAGATCCACAGGTATCCTTCTAAATCCTCCATCATCGCGTTTCATCATCAAAGTATGCCTAATGTTTAAACACATTTCAAGAAAGGGAACTGAACGTATTAGTTCTATGATAATGCGTGTCTGAGATTAAATTTTTGTTCGTAGATGGTACGAATTTCTGATACAGTTCGTACAGAAGCCAGTAGTAATGCGCGCACGTGGTAAGATGGGATAAATAAAAAGGGAAGCGCAGGTTTCATTGGCCCACTCGAAATTGTATGTTATAAAAAAGCTAAAAAGCTTTGCTACGAAGGAACTTACCGACTGAAAGTACAGAAGGACGAATTATACTTTTATTAGAAAGCTACGGGGGTTAATGATATAATTTATATATTCTAGTCTGTATGTTAAAGTATACTTTTTGAGGGCATGGTCTTGACTTATTACAATATAAGCCAGAACAGAGCGCCCTGCTCTGTTGTTAGACTTCTCACCAAGTCACTTTTCAAGACCGTCAAAGCACTAGGGTCTAAACGTAAGATATGATCTCCTCCTCATGACTGGACAATGACAGAGATCTAGGTCTGGAGGTGGCTGTCGAGGTGCTAGTGTTGGCTGCTGACAGAAATGCATAGAACACAATACGGTGACCATCTTCATAGACAAACTTGTCTAGTATGTACCCCAGTTTTTGTTTTGTTTTATTTTGTTTTTAATGGAACCGTGGGCACCACCTTACAAAAAAAAAATCCATGTATTTTGCAAAAGCAATGGTTACAATTTAAAATGCGGATTTATTTCATTAGATCATCTCCTCTTGATACCAGCCGGTTTATCTTTTTGCATGTGCCTTGAATCTTCTTTGTTGACACCTGTTGTTTTAATCCAAAGTGACTCCATTTTTTGTGTAATTCCAGCCACTATTTTAATGAAGGACTTGCTCTCAAGCCGCAGTTTTAAAACTTCCATATCCATTCGCTGTCACTCAACAGGCATTCCTGAAATTCTCAGGTAGTCTTTCTCAGCGGTGAGTAAGTGAACTAGTGAGTGAGTTGGTTGATAAATGGGTGAAAGTTGGTGAGGGGGTGAGCATTTGTTGGTGAGTGAATGTGCGCGTATATTTATGTGTGGTGATAATCAAGCAATAAAAAGGCTGTCACCAACTTCAAAGTGCAAATTTCCCTGGTATGGTTTAATTCAAACCAGAACGTTGAAGATATTCTTACATCGTATTTTCCACACATTTGAAGTAGAACTACGGCACCGATCGAAATGACAGTCACGTGTTTTTCTATTCCAGAAATACGCTGCGACCGATATTCATGCTTTGAACTTCAGTCTAATCTTTACAGACAGAGAAACCGCAATTTGTAGAAATTCAGTCCAATCTAGACAGAAAATCGCTCCTATTTTTCCATCAATATCCCCCGAGTAAATACTGTCTATTTTTACCCTCCCCCATTTGCCAGATCCATCTAACATCCTGAATAATCTGCGTTTCCCTCAGCCCTCGTCAATCCAATTTCGCCACATTCTACCTGCAATGCTGTCAGGTCAGATGTTATGAAGGAGCCAAACCGAACATCAAAATTGCAAGCCTCTTCAAAACCCTCTAACTCAAAAGTGACCAAAAATGGCAGCTTACTTTCCAGCTGGTGTTTTTTTAATGACGCTAAAAAAAAAAGGGTCACCGAACCCAACATATAGCCAAATTTGGAGCTTTGGACACCAACCTGATATCGTGCATGCTAGTTTCTCAATTCTGCATCTTCGGCCAATATCGGACTTCCTACACCTCTTTTTTTTCCTTTCCGCATTTCGTCCGAACTAGCTAACATCCTGAATATTGTGTTTCCCCTAACCTTCGTTATGATGTTACGAAGGAGCCAAACCAAACTTGAAAACGAGCAAAACAAGCTCAGGCAAAACCCTCTAACTCAAAAAGTTTAAACAAAAAAAAAAAGCCACCTATTTTTCAGCTCCTTGTGGCGTTAAGAAAAAAAAAACAACACCATCGAATCTGACATGCAGCCAAATTTGGCGCCCTGGACTCCAGCCTGGCAACACCGCCTACCTGATATCGTGCATGCTAGTTCCTCAAATCCGCTTCTTCGGCATATATCGGACTCCCTACATCCCACATTATTTATCGGTCGATCCACGCCTGTCAATCCATGTATTTTATTATCAAAAAGCATCAGGATCACACCGGGTCTCATCCCTAGCTACAGTCTTAGATAATGTTCCAGAGGAAATGAGTTTTCACGCTAGATTGCCTTTGCGACACTCCCCAAATAGGAGCAAAGTAGTGGAGGTTTGGAGAGAGAAATGAATGTGGGAGAAAAAATAACCTGTGATTGATAAGGGTCATGAAGACACGGAGCAAAAACACTGAAGCAAAGAAGAAAGGAGAGGTGAAATGAGATATATTATGAGGACTGAGAGAAGACAGACATGTTATGCAGATCTGAGATAAGGAGGATGAGAATAGACAAGACAGACAGACGCAGAAATTTACTTTTTTGGGTACTGTCTCTCCAGACTGAAAACAACTTTTGCTCATTGTTTTACAGCACATGGCGAAGCACGTCGAAACACATGCTATTTTACATGTGTATACATATATATACATGACTCCAGGTACCTCTTGGAGACAGGGAAGGGAAAGGCTCTGGGAGGGTGAAAATGTTGGTCCTGGTTCGATTATTTATCTGATACTGTAGTTGACTAAGATACACTGGAAGGTAGTTACGTTCTGGCATGGGGTGGGGTGGGGGGAGATATGTGAGATGAGGCACTTCTTGTGTGTGAGTGGGCTGTCTGCGTGTATGTGGTGTGGATGTGACGCTGAGAAGGATGAGCGCACCAAGAAAGAGATAGTGTAATGATTATGGTATGTTTGTCTATCTATCTCTGTCTATCTATCTGTCTGTCCGTCTGTCTGATAGCTCTGTGTGTGTGTGTGTGTGTGTGTGTGTGTGTGTGTGTG
>JAWQUT010000211.1:1077015-1093231 GCA_033807755.1 Ellobium chinense
TGTATCTATCTCTGTCTATCTACTTTTTACTTTTCTGTTCAAGCTGAATGATTGATTGATTGAGTTTGTGTTTGACGGCGTGTCAGCACGATTATTCAAGCTGAATAAGTGTTACGATATTTGCAAAGATACATATTGATATTATGTGACAAACTGTTACAATTGTTTCATTGAGCCTTGGCCTACAAGAAAATAAACTAAACCAAATGAAACTATGATTGTACAGTGCAGTATCACCGGGAAAGCTCCACAGCACGTGTCACGTTTTACAACTCCTTCTTCTTCCCCTACCCTCCTCCTCCTTCCATCCCATCGCCTTGCAAACAAGCCCAACGCTTTTACTTACACATTTAAAAGGAGAAATTCATGCGAGTCTGTAAACGATCAAGATGGCAACAAAGTATCAAATCAGTCTCAACCTCGAAGGGAATAACAAAGCCTAAAATTTCTGACAAATGATAAGTTGCAGGAAAGTCCTCGAAAGTTTGAAAACAGCATTATGTTCTCAAAACTTAATGATAACATTCATTTACGTCGCGCTAAGTAGATTTTCTACCAAATGGAACTAGCCATTGTCAGCTTCATTGATCGGCTACGATGACATTTACACACACAAAAAAAACCAAAACAAAAAAACCTACGCTACAGCGTCACTTCATTAAATTTTTTTTTTGCTCTTGTTTAATGAGTTGCCAACACACTGCTGCATTTTTAACTGGATACAGTCAACTTTTTTTCAAAGTGTCCCTGATGTGGATTTTTTAAAGCTAAAATGACACTGCAGAAAATGATAAGGACGATTAGCTATATTATCTGTAACAAACCCAATTACATGGCCTGAAATGGTCATTATGTTCCTTCTCATAGAGAGTGAAATATTTTCTCCTGAGTTTTACATTTTTCTCTGGCATGAAAGCTCTTGTGGTGTGTGAGGACAGGTATAAGCACAAAGGAACCCCTCTGAGCATGAATACATCATCTTCGCTACTGTATTCTTTGTACAAGTAGCCTGAAAACGCAAGTGGTGGACTGATACCGGAATCTTCAGGTATCGCGATACTCAACCTTGATTCGAAAGATTGATCCTTTTATATTCTAATACTTGGTAGGGATATCGATATCTTTTCTACTTTCGATATTACCGATACCGATTCCTAATATCGATACTCATAAATGATCCTGCCCACTACTGGCTAATACTTGCAGCATGCTTGAGAGATTCTTTATTCTGTTCTCTAAGCGGCCCAGAAGAGCTCATTAAAATTTGTTCAGAACCGTATTTTTCATCTCTACGTACTTCTGGGCATTTTTTGCCATTCGCTCCAAACATGAATCCAGAAGCAATGGTAGGAGAAGGATTGGCATCTAGACTATAGCGACTGAAAAAAGCTCCCTCACAACCGTAAGGAGGCTTCTTATTTTGATGAAGTGGCAAGTTTTCAGAGGGCTCTAGATGTAGAAGGGCTTATTCTAACCTTACATCTATGGGAAAGCCCCGTGTTTAGGACTAAGCATAATAAAATCTATCAAAAACATTTTGATCATACAGTAATAGGATTGTATGGGCTTCTTTTTAAAAGGGAAATATTCCGCAAGATCAGACACTTCCATTAAAATTTTCAAAAAAAACCCCCCAAAAACAACTGAACTTCTTGTCCTTTTCAGTGATTATGCATTTTAATATGAAGACAATATCTATACGTCCTCACTGTTGCACTCGCTTAAAATGAATCTCACTGGCTCTTTGCATGTTTTCATCGTTCTCCCCTGCGTTTCTCTTCTCTGTTTCTACGTCTTTCTTCTCCCTATACCAGCAGGCTCCTTGCTCCTCGGTTACCTAAGTGACGTTATTACATTCTAAAACAATCCTATGTTTGTATATTCTTTAACAATACCATTTACGGCATTGAAATCACTTGTTATACAATACATGTAGGCTATACAAAAACATTAACAATCATCCACTTTCTCTCTTCCTCGTTATATCAAAGACAGTTCTCATATTGTCTGGTGTTATATTCAATCTTTTGAAAGATCTCTCCATAGCTCTCAGTTTTCCTCCTCTCCTTGACGGAGTTTTGTTGTTTCTGCAACAAGGGGATGAAATATCAACATCCTATTTGAAAAACATAAAACATTGGCGAATCAAATTCCAATTCTCTCTTACTCTCTGCCCTTCAGAACCATTTATTCTTCGTCAGTGCGAAATCTTCTTTAGGATCACAATAAATCGGCTTACTGCACTGTGACAAGGTTACGGATAAAGAGAAAAAGATGTGGTGATGCTAACTTAATCTGGACTATAAGTGTAAAGGTAACACCTGAGTGTGACGCTGAAAGATAAAGGGACGGGATAAGTTTGATCAAAGCGTTACAGATGTTCTGGATAAGCCAAACTTCAAAACTACGTTTATTGTAAATGGGAGCTTTGAGCAATATCTTAAATTAGCTACCTGGATGACTAAAAGCCTCAAGCTTTTATATTTAAGCCAAAGAGGGAGTGGGGTGCGAGTAAAGGAGAAGGGGAGGGAGAGGGGAAGAGAAAGAGCAAGAGAGAGATAGAGAGAGAAATAGCGAGAGAGAAAAATCTATCAATATGCTGGGGGAGAGTAGAGCGAAAACAGGTTGAACGAAAAGATCGGATCATGGCAATCAAAGTTTCAGTGAGATAAATGGCGCAGCAATAATGAAAGAAAAAAACAATAACAAAGAACAAAAGGGGCAAATCAGTGCGAATAGTATCAACTGACAATGCTCCCACATAAATAAGCCTCAGCCCATGCAAACAAAGTACGGGCAGCAAAGTCATTTTATTAACGATGCCACAATTTGTCCCTCCCATGACAGAAACCAGAGCCTTAATAATCAGAGAATGCTGGATAATGGACAGTGAGAACAAAGCGCCGAGAATGTCTCCAGGCCTTCAGATCTTTACTAAAGACATTAACAATGGATCTCGACCTTACGCATCTCCGGCGTTATGGTAGGGCGGAAAAGACTATGCAATAAAATACATGCCGGAAGCTGCTGTTCCCTGCCACTGGGTAGTCCTTCGGCAATCTAGGGAATGGGAATTTGTTCTCGATTTAGAGATCTGAAGATGCATCTCAGAGAATTTTTTTTCAGGAAGAAGGTCACTGATTCGGCAGTATCCAGAGACCCGCTGGAAAATACATGTGAGAGAGTTCCTAAATACTGATAACATGGACTGTCCTGAGAGTGCCTTTTCTTCTTCCCAAATCCTACCCATAGCTCTATATCAAGCACTGGATGGGAGAATGCCTCGATATTTCCACAGATTCCAATCGCCTTACAATATTAAACTCCTTTCCTTCCATTCTCTATTTCCCTTTCTTTCTGTGCCTTTTCAAGCATATATTACAAGTATTTAGTTGAAATTACTGCTATTCCAGACTGCACAGTGACAGTTCATCTTCTGAGGAAAACTTCTATCAAGTTAAATGCTTTTGCAAATTTAGACAAACCTGCGCCTGTATCTTCTTAACAATATGAAACTTAAGGCAAAACATTGGAACTTCAATAATACTGGTTGTAAAAGCAGTTTATTTTCCCATACCTCATACACTCACCATAATAATATAATGTGACAGTCATAATCAGAAAAAGGGGTTGGGAGGACTATTCTGACGACCACCTAGTCATCATTACTGTTTATTCTACTAAGTAATTCACGTCGCCAACCATTCTCTCTAGAATGAAAACACAATGTTCATACTCAAGGTAGCCGATTCTGTGCCATCTACCTACCCTTCAAGATAATAGCCGTGAGAACTGTGCGCATATCTAATGTGAATATTATCTGTAACTTACAAAAAACATAAAAATTGGCTTAAAAATCATACCCACGCACTATAATCTCCTCTGGGTCTGTCTGCCACATCAGCGCGGCGAAGACATTCATGTTTCTTGACCCCAGATCGCTTCAAACTAATTGCTGGAATGGCACAGGCTGGTTGGTTATTTCGTGATACCTATAGGCCAGATTGCCAGAAGGTATATTTACCCTGGATGTAGAACATCGGGGTACCAGCATTAAAGATCTAGACTGCTATGGAAAGAAACTTCTTGCATTGCATGACCTTTCATATCTGCATTTCTTGTCGTGCATATCGTTTCATAATTGCAAGACTAGCGAAGAGAGAAAATCACTGTTATTTTCTACAACTGAAAAATTATATTCGCTAGTACAGCATGGAGACGGAGAATTTCTAGTTCTTTGAGCGGAAGAAAAAAACAGGATCTAAGAACAAGACAAGGATGTGTGACACTTCAGAAAGGACGATAACTCCTTAGTAAGGGGCAGATAATTACCAAACCGAGAGGGAGATTACATAAAGTTCAAGGGTGATAACCACGATTATACGCGTGAAATGACATGGAGCAGGCTGAAATTGGTGAGTATTAGACCACTCCACGTGACGCGCCCCGCATAAGTACTACAATTACTCACCCTACCATACCATTCGGGAACAGCAAAAACAAGGGCGAGAAAAGCGCGGGCGAAAGAATGCCGCCACACATTGTATTATTTTTCTTTTGAATAGTTTGGAAGAGACTCAACACCACCGCAGACTCTGGGTATCACCACAGACTCTGGGTATCATAACTGCGGTTATATGGAGGACTGAAAGAGCGAGAACGAAAGAGGGATGAGGAGGGGAGAGGACAGGAGCAGAAACCCCCACAGCAGAGTATTAATTTTCCTCCGGATGGTTCCAAAAATTACTCTAAAATCCCGAGACTGAAGACGGAGAAGAGAATTAATTCCTATTAAGTTGGTTCGAAAAAGGGATCACCCCTCCCATCCCTTGTCTCTTTTCCCTTTTTTCCCCAGCAAATCTCATGGGATTATGAGACGGGTAGCGATGGCGGGGCAAAAGGCACGCCATGGGGAAATGGGAAGTCTCCCTTAATGAGATTTTCTTTGTTCTTGACAATCTACAACTAATTTGCATAGGCATCTGTTTCTTTTATTCCACTCCAGCCAAGGGAAAGAGCAATTCTAACAAATAGCCGACGCCAGCAAATCGAATTGGAATGGCTCAGTTGGTTTAAGTAAACAACCAGTAACGTTTTTAATTTTCTCATATAGCTTCACTTGGCAAACGATGGTGCTGCGAATAGGGAAGTCCTCCACTCTTTCTATGTCTCTTTTCTATCCTCCTCAAATCTCAAATTACTACCTCAAATCAAGATAAATGATAAATCTCATTCAAATGTAGACCAAACCACATAGGATGACACACACTCTCGATTTGCTTTACTTGGAATGAATATTGTGTATTTCCAAGTTCCTTGAATGTCTCTGATTAGAACAGTTCAGTAGTCCACAGGACCATAAATACCAATAAATAACCAACTACCAGTGCATTAACTAAATGTTGCAATGCCTTCAAATGAATTTAAACAAAACAAACAAATGAGGAGTTCCAGGAAACCGAGCCCTTCAAATCTTCATCCTTTTCGGACATCGCTCTTCAACAATGCAATCACGCAAACCAGGAAATTAATAGTCAGCAGTCAGCGTTCACAGTGCCACACACGAAATAAACAGATTCTGTCTCAGTGGTGTTACCACTAGCGCCTCCAAGCTGAGGAAATTAACTTCTTGTGTCACCCTAAGTGTCATGCAGCGCGTCCGTTGTTAATGCACGGATTTTCAAGGGGCTCATTATGACTTAATGGCAATGACGTAACGTTTGTTCAGAGCAAATCCTCTTCCCCAAGAGGGGGATTGCAAGTTGGTCCATTTCCTTCTCATTTTGGATCTCTTTACGCTATCTAGATTTATATCATTAGCGTTTGATAAAATCCAAGTCTAGTGATTTTTATGTAGGCCTATAGACCTAGTCTAATCTATGCTTTCTTTTATATTTGCTCCTATGACAAGCCACGACAACTAAATGTCTGTATCATATCAAAAAAATTAAAAAAAATAATGGCACGTAGTAATTACATGTTTCTACACTTCTACTCTTTTGTCTGAATGTCAAACATTGTGGATTTTTTAATCTCAGTTTCTTTAGGATATCAGCAGGCTGTTGCACTGCGTCAGAGTGCCTACCCACTGAGGGCTTAAAACCCACGTTTTCTATAACCCATTCTTACTGATTTTGTCTTTCAAAGTCATGCAATTGGCAGAATCTTACAATTATACTGTCTTACTGATTTCAGTCATAGCATGGATTTCAGTTTGTCAGCGTTATTTCTTCAGTGCCGCCAGCCATTTCCCTTATCCTCCATATTAAAGGACACGTATGACAGTCTCTCTTGTACTATAAGCCACAACCCTGGTAACTGAGAACTTGCGCATTAATGATGGGATGTCTTACCATCGTTAGAATTACATTAGTGCATCCGTGCTGAATGCACCCGTTGTAGTGTTCAACATGCACAGTTAATGTAGCTTTTACGATGGTAAGAGATCCCATCGTCAATGCTCAAGTTCTCCAATATTTACTTGGGCTGATGGCTACTACAAGTATATCGCTCCTGAGTCATGCAGTGTTCTTTGTTACCATCCGTTTAGTCAGTAGTCTTAATACTACACAATACTGAGAATTTATAGGGCGTTATCTGTTATCGCGACCGCTCAGAAGTCAAACCATTGGTAAGACCACTGACTCAAATCTCCAGGAAAAAAAAAAATCATTAATTAAACCATAACCGTGCGCTAGGCAGCTTGTCACCAAGCACAGCCCCTGACTACGAAATACGAGAGGACAAATTCATCACGTCAGCGATTCTGTCCGACGACCGATTATGGTTATGTCGTTGTTGGCTCAGGAAATATTACTGTTTATCTAACGGTATTATTACCCTGGATTTACCCTGGAAATCTTGGAGATTGCGATTCTCGCCGCTAGGGAGCACCGAGTGCGGCACGTGGAAATGAACAATGCAAGGACTTCACAATAATCTCAAACTTTTTTCCTTCCCCTGGGCCAAACAAGCTGCAGAGAAAATTACGCCGATAAGAAAAGGTCGAGGGCCTTGAGGGTGGAGAGGACCAGGCACTTAAAAATAACTGAGTGGACGGAATAGATGGAGGGAGGGAGAGAGAGAGAGAGAGAGAGAGAGAGAGAGAGAGAGAGAGAGAGAGAGAGAGAGAGAGAGAGAGAGAGAGAGAGAGAGAGAGAGAGTTAGTTTTCAAATGGACCCAAGGAGTGTTGTATGATGTTATTGGTGGCTAAACTGATTACTGGCAATCAAGAAAATAACTAGAAAAGAGAAGAGTTACATTAGGAGAATTTAAAAAAATGGGCATGCACAAAAGTACATCTGAACTACAAAATGCCACCCGCGCATCTACGAACTGGAGTTGGCCACTCAGTTGGTTCTAGTCAGCGTTACCGTAAAAGAAGACAACAGAGTTCCGCGCACTTAGTTCACCACCTTGACATGTAGTTGGTAGGTACGGGGAGGGTGGGGGCATGACTTCAGTAACAAAGTAGATCTACTTGTAGTTGACCAACTGAACTTGGTATGTGCGCGGAAGACCTGAATAGCTGGCCAACTCGACTTGGAACGTGCGCGGGAGGCCTGAGCAGTTGGCCAATGCAACTTGGTATTTGCGCGGGAAACCAGAAGTTGGCCAACTCAACTTGGTATGTCCGAGGAATGCCCGAGCAGTTGGTCAGATCAACTTAATTAACTTAATATATGCGCCGGAGGCCTGTGTAGTTAGCCAACTCAACTTGGATATGACCGCGGGAGGCCGGAACAGTTGGCCAACTCAACCTGGTATGTGCGCAGGAGGTTTGAGGAGTAAGTGACACAAGGATGGGGAGGAACAGAAGAAGAGTAACATTAAACACGGGATGGTTAAGGATATACATTTGGGAGAAGTAAGACATCCAATGAAATAGTCTAGTTCCGCTTCCCACTGGTTCAGAAAGTGACAGGACGTTAATTCACGTTAGTAAACAAAAAAGAGCACCGTCAGTCTCCGTTCATGACTTACCAATTACGTCCTCATGCCATTCTAGATTACATGATTTCTCTCTCTTTCTCTCTCTCTCTCTCTCTCTCTCTCTTTCTAGTGGCGTTTCTACTATTCATACTCTCGCTCATTCACAACACCTATAGTTCAGGGTCTCCTCGTAGATCCATAGCCATCCCTCGTCCATATCAACCTCCCCATCCGTCTCCTCCATCCAATCCTTCGCTGAGTGAGTTTCTATTATTAAGTCGCTCAACGGGTCGGTTGCGTGTCCACGAGTGACCCACTCAACAGCTCAGCCGCTCAAATTACAAAGCGTCTGGCGGACAATACTCCTAAGATCGCACCGATAATGCGCTCAGACATGCACACAGACATGTTTTCTTTTTTTTTTTTTAAATTTGTTTGACAATTTCCTAATTAGCTTTATTCCAGTCCCTTTATGAGATTGCTATTTTTATTTCTCTGTTATTTGCCCCTTCTTTTTCAACAGCTTACTTCATAATGAATCTTATTTTGAAATCCAAAAGGAAGCAAAATGCACGCACATAGGTCTTTTCTTTCTTTCTCTCTCCTTTCCTTAGAGAAACTACGTATGTAGACAGCGCAGTGTCTCTATGATAGTAGATTTCGAACTATACTGCTGATTCTTCTTTTCTCGTTCTCTCATTCTTGCATTCAGTATGTTTCATTTCGTCACATCCGTCGTTTCCCTCTTGTGAATGTCCATCAACAGACAATTTGATAACGGCAGTCTCCAGTCTCCGTATGTCAGAATTCTTAGAAAATATGGATTTAGCTGCCTTGGTACTTCCGTATGTCGAAACTATCCTCTAACATTTTTTGAATCTCTGTGGGTTCATGAAGGGACAACTTAAAGGGATTGTGGTCGACATCTCTCCCCATTTCTGACCTCTGGCAATTGGGATCCGCGCTCTTCTGATGATTCACCTCATTTCATGCACCAAAAGTCATATTGACTCGCAAGATCAAAGAATTCCCTCCACTCCTTTCCCCTCTCTATCTCGCTCTTTCTGTAGTTATTTATTTGTGCTTTTTTTTTGGGAGGNGGGGGGGGGAGGGAGGGGAGGGAGAGGGGAGGATGGTTCTTAGAATAATGTGTTCCCACCTGTAAACTGTCACATAAAGAAAGCTTCGGGACTTCTTTACTGCCGTCTTCCACTTTCTTCACATTCATACATAAAAGACCTTCAAAATGCAACAGATGTACACAACTCCTACGTGAGTTAATTTCGGTATCTCGCCTCACCACTTCATCTCTGTAACAACAGACCAACTTGTGTTGCATAATAAACTCTTCTTAATAGGACTACTAGAAGAAAAGCAAATTAACGCACGTGCTCAAGTGCGATATGGACAATGTACATAAACTTAAGAAGAAACCACGTAAAGAAGGACAAAGGCGACGCTTTAGTCAGGAATGAACACCATATGGGGCGGGACCGTAAAATACTTCCTCAAAATGAAGCTTCGGGTAAGGGTTTACATGCGCATTACAACTGAAATCACCTGGCATTGATTTATTGTAAAGGTTATGAATTTTTCATTTTTATCTCCCTCACAGGAGCCGAGTGACCTTAGCTGTGGTCTGTTCTAATGCACCTCTCACTTCTCTGGCCAGTTTAGGATATATTAAAGCAGTACTATTTCGGGTCAGGGATTGGAAAAAGATAGGGCTTGCCAATGAGTTAACCTCCGTTCTCTGGAAATACTCTGTGGGTTTCATGCGGGTGGGTCGAACGAAAAGACACAGCAAAACACTTAACTTGTTACGGGCTGCTAAAAAAAAATATTTGTTTAGCTCAGATGTTTATCTCCAACACTAGTCAAACAGCCAACAAAAATTAGGACTTCAGTGATATCAGTCGATAAAACATGGTAATAAATAGCAAAAAGATTTGCGCCATAAGACATCTTTTCCAGTCTGCAAGATCCAGTGGGTATTTTGCATTTTCTGCAAATTCTCTACTGGAAACGAAACAGCAAACCAATGTCCTTCCCTCCACCCCACAACCACCAGCAAACAACCATCATTTTTGTGTCCTCCTGCGTGTAGTATTTTGCCAAAAGTGCATGCTTGCCATGAACCAAAGTAATAAAATACAAAAGACGTGTACTCTCGTCGATTCGTGATGTTAAAAAAAAAAAAACCGATCAAGAAAAAGTGGGCACGAGAAATACATACTTGTAAATCATCAGATTGAACGCTCGTAAACGGATATTTTATCCCACAACCCACGATACTTTATCGCCACTTGTGAGTAAAGCCCTCAGTCATGGAAATGGCCAAACGTTTTACTATCCATTCAGATCGGCATCGGGGGTTTTTTTTTTCTTTATTTGTTTATCTTTTGGTTTGGTGCCAGATCTTTTTCTTCTCCTTTTCTTCCTTTTTTTTATTTCTTTCTTACATCAAGGTTGCAGACTGTTTTATCGACGTCCATGATTTTATCGGATCCTCTAAAATCAGCCACTTTGATTAGCGTCCCTTGGATCCTATGGTTACTCCCCCCTTCTCTACGACGCCTTAAATCAAGAGCTGTAACTTCGGCCCTCGAATTTATATAATATATATACTTCCTCGTCGCCGCTGATTTCACGCAAGCGAAAATCATACTCCCCTCCCATTTTTTTTTCTCTTTTATATAACACTCTAAATCACACAACCAACGAAGGCTTCGGAGTCAATACTTGACTCTACGGTTTATGTGTTTGCAGCCCCACCCTCATTTCTCCCACTGTACTCATTTTCTGTTTCGTTACGACACCCAGCGATATCTCATCTTCCGGTTCCTCCCATCCGCCATTGTGATAATATGGTGGACCAAGTCTGGGCCCAGGCCAAAAGCGACACGTGATACTTTCCAGCTGCACGGCGCAAAGGTACGCTATTTTTCTCCATAAACCGTCCCCATCTGAAGCGCCAGTTTCTGCTCAGTTACCCTCTAATTTTTGATGTAGAAGGTTAATGAAAATACAGAGGCTACCACTGTATCTCTCCCGCTGCTTCAGCGCAGCTCATTCGCTTTTGATTTGGACCGAGAATCAAAACTTCGTGGAGTTGATATTTCACTTCGTGGAGTGTTACTTACGTTACCTCCTCTCTCTTCCTTCCCCTCCCTCTATCCAAAAGCCATCTTTTTTCTCTGTCACTCAGTATGACCTCCCAAGGCAGAATGCTGAGTTCCCTTACCATCTACATCAGTTGGCCACAGTCTAAAGTCAGCTGTCACAACAGATCTCTGTCCGTCTGGCTGGCCTGTGTCCATGACGACAATGGCAGCGTGAAACCATCGTATCTCACTGAATTTGAAGCTGAAGATACTATACTGGATCCCTCGTTGTTTGTTTTTTGTTTGTTCTAATATTGTGTACATTTCCGTGCCGTTGCTGCCAATCTTTCGATCCGCGAAGGTCAAAAATTTTTTTTTTCTTTTTTTTCCGGAGGAGGAAGAGGAGGAGGAGAAAGAGAGAGAGAAAGAGAGAGAGAGAGAGAGAAAGAGAGAGAGAGAGAGAGAGAGAGAGAGAAAGAGAGATCTATGTGAAGTTGGACTATCAATGGATGGATCCTCTAACGGATATTATCATAGAAAAGTGAATAAAATTCAGTGGCTTAGCCGCATTCAGATACTGGAGTTGCATTACAACAAATGACACAATGCCGGATTAACCGATACATGTTTTATAATCACCATCATCTTATATTATAAAAAAAACTCGTGAAATTTTGTAGGAGCCATATCTCGACTATTTGTGCACCAACCAGACCAAATTTTTCTTACACGAATGACATTAACATTAAAAAAATTTGGCAATGTCTGATTAGTTGATGTCAGTGCCTATGTGTGTATCTTTTCGCGCTTACTAGAATAATGCCGAGTGCGTGTTTCTAAACTCTACTGGACTGAGATGTCTGGGCTTTCAGCTGTCACTTTCTATCTCGTGAACTTGAAGTGTTTTTGACGAGGTTTAGTATTAAGGCCAATCAACAATAAAGAAGTTATTCGCCTTCGTGATGCTACCGTCGCTCACTGATTATTAACTCTTTCTTAAATATTCACTTCTTCGTAAATTTAAATCAATCAACCAATGCCCTCTTTTCTTTGTCCTTATCTTCGCACCATAACGAATGTTCATTATCTCGTTAATAAATTCGTCACTTCGTATTTGTTCTAACTTTCTCTCTTCACTTGGTTTTTCTTTCTCTTTCTCTCTCTCTCTCTCTCTCTCCCACCCCAAACACATTCAAACTCGTCTCTTGTTTTCGCATTTTCTTTTCTGTGTTCTCTTCATACCCTGAAAATTTTCGTACGTAAACACGCATCTTTGTCCAACACTCACCGTATAGTCTAGGTGACCCACCTCCTCCTGTATTTTTGTCTCCCTCTGTATCTCTGCATCCACCAACCAGCCCCACGAACACACAAGCAAACTCACACACTATTATCCAGCACGCGCGCTCTTTGTCTTGCGGCTGTTGCCCCCCTGTGAGGACGTCTATACAATTACGTATCTTTATTATAACCTCCTACAGCTCGTCTTCTAGCTTTCCTAATCTGATTGGCCTGTCCCTTCCTGTCTACACTTTTCACTTCCTTCTTTGCCTCTCTTTCTATCTCTCTCACCTACTGACTGGCCACATACTGCTATTAATTCATATATCTATTGCATCCCCCCACCAACACCCCCCCCCCCNCCCCCCCAATATATAACCGTTTTTCATCACTCTGCCGTCTGTTCTTCCCCCACCACACTCAATACAGAGTTTTAATCCCGCTTCCACCTTCTCTCCCTCTCCCCTATTGACTGGTCACCCTTTAAAATAAAAAAAAAAGCCCACAACTCTACTGCAACCCCCCTCCCTCCCCTCTCCCCAGTCCTTACAATATACTAACCGTTTTATATCACCCTACAGCTTCTTCCCTCCCCTCCCCAAACCCTCTCCCCCACTCAATACAGGGCTTTGACCCCTTTTCCCTCGTAAATTTAGCGGCTCTCCTTAATCCTCTTTCATTCTATCAGTTCTCGGGACTAGTATTCTCGCCTCTACCACTTTCTTTCCTTCTCTCTCTTTCCTGAAATTTATCCCTTCTCACTTTCTTTGGTTTCCTGTAGATTATGTATTGCATTTATGTTTTTGGCCTAGAGTCTGAGAAAGACTTTGAATCTTGAATTTCTCTCAGATTTCACAGTGGCTGGTTTTCTTACTATCCTTGTTTCTTTTCGGTGACTCCCATCACTCTCTGCATCCTCTTCTACCTTGTCCTGTCCTATCGTCACTGCCTTCTTCATCTCGCTCTCCTCTGTTCCATCCTATCTCTCCTCCTCTTCCAATTAACTTGTTGCTCTCTCTCGTCTTGCCCCCTCCCCTCTCCCCTCAAACCTTTCTCCAAATATCTTCATGCCATACATGTATGTTCTCTCTCTCTTTGTCACATCCATGTTCTAAATGGCTTCTGATAATACAGGATTCTCCACTGTATTTATTCATTCAGCTCATTCTATGTGACACCCTTCATACACAGCCTCTCTCCTTTCCTTCACCCTGTGGCCTTGTTATATCCTCCCCTTTATCCCTCCATTACTTTCGTCTCCCGTCAATACAAATACGCCGCAACATGAAGTTTCCAACACTAAATCCAAAATTTTCCTGCCAATGTAACGATTGACTGATTGATTGATGATCAATACGCGTGATCGAACGCTGTCTTCCTGGCCCAACGGCTAAGACCCGTCGTCACCCCTACGCACACTTGCTTCGCTTTCATTCCTTAACTAGGGGAAGACAAATCGTGTCATCCCTTTAAACGCCGTCATGATTGATGTCCCCCTGACAAGTAGATAGCGTCAGAGTTACAGCCCTTCAAGTTGTAAAGGGGGGATGATCACAGCTTTACTAACCTTCCCTTGGGGTACAGACGAGGGGAGAAAATTAATTTTGTATTTGCGTTGCCGTCGTTTGTATCTAGAACATGCATGAGCGAGGCTGCATGTATGCATAAATTACATTTTTCAGTAAAAATAATATGAACTACAAACTTAAATTCTACTAAATAATCATCAACAAAGACGACATCAAAGTTTCCCTACATAAGGCAACTCTTGTCGAAGACAGTAAGTTATCATTAAAGAGCACTAAAGCTAACATTGTAAAGTAAATAACTACACTTAAAATCTCACTGACAAAGAAATGATACAATACAGTGTGCACCACCACATTTACACTGTTAATGAAGGGTTGATATTATATTTCTCGAAAGTTCGGACCAGAAAATGAATGCCGCACTATATTTCTTTTTCCAACAACTTAAAATCCTCTCTAGCTATAATATTTCTTTTCTCCCCTTTAAATCTACGTCTGTGCCCTCGGTACTTTTCAATTACATTTTCTTTCAGTTTCATGAGAAAGAAAGCCAGTGTGTTATTATTTCGGTGATGCTGGCTTCTCACTTTAATAATTGAGTCTCAAAAGTAGCATTGAATTTCGGTAAATTAGTAGTCTGTAGCTATATTCATTTTACTTGGCATGCCTCTGGCTACGTTTGAATTGCCTCTGACTGGGCAGTGTGTAGGAAGTTTTAATATGTACTTTCATTCTATATGTGTGTGTGTGTGTGTGTGTGTGTGTGTGTGTGTGTGTGTGTGAGAGAGAGGGAGAGGGAGAGAGAGAGAGAGAGAGAGAGAGAGAGAGAGGACGAACGATCAACAGCTAAAAATAAAACGAGTGAAAGTGAAGTGCATCTGTCTGGGAGCTGGCAAATAAGGGGAAGAATACAGAGATAGCGAGAACTGGGTTTAAAGGAAAACAGACATCCACTGAAACAGAAACACCGCGTTACTGCCGAGTTCTAACTGACATGTATGCACAATATCATTATAATATCATTCCACATAATAGCTATAGATTTCTTTTCTTGCTTTGTTTCACAGCTGCATGAGAGCATGCACCGAGACAATAAACCCACCTCCGTCTCCAGAGGAGCTGGTGTGGCCGTGACTCTCATCCTCACTTCCGCCACGCCCACTATCGCTAGTGCCGGTGTCTCCTGATGACGCGTCGCTGTACCTGTCCTCTGCCTGCCTCACCTCCATGAACTGACGCTCATCCTGCAAATAAGGTGGACAGCGGTGAGCGCTTAAACGGACTCTCCATCCTATTACTTTATTTATCTTCTCCAGCAAGCACATGTTTAGCCACTAAGAGAGTAAGAGAGAGAAAAGAGAGAGAGAGAGAGAGAGAGAGAGAGAGAGAGGGGGGGAAGAAGGAGAGAGATGGAGATCTAAATAGAGAGCAAGAATGAGATCTGGAAATCCATAGACTCCCGCGCACCGCATCTTCTATTGCAGAAAAGACACACTGGGCATCCTGGAATTCAGACTGAAATTGGGGTACTTAGGCTTATCTGTGAAAGGGTCGCTATCTTCCAGCAGCTTACGGATGGTAATACCATTCTTCATTACCTTATTGCGCAGAACGCACATAATAAATAACATAGCCCATAACATGTACTTAAATTGTTATTATCCTTCAAATTTTTGCTAGGTTTTAAACTTGCATTTCATCATTTCATGTTAAAATATATATCAACTCTAATATTCAATTAAACTAGATGCCTGATTTTAGCGAGAGACGAGACTGGGAGGGGGATGGTGTGGGGAGGTGGTGGGGGACGAAGGGAGCGAGATAGAAAGAGATAGAGAGAAAGAGAGAGAGAAAGAGAGAGAGAGAGAGAGAGAGAGAGAGAGANNGAGAGAGAGAGAGAGAGAGAGAGAGAGAGAGAGAGAGAGAGAGAGAGAGAGAGAGAGAGGGAAACAAGAAAAGGTAAACTGCAAATTTTTTTTTAGCTATTTCAAAGAATTTTGACGTAGTGTGTCCACGAAAAAAACAAATACAAAAAGGTCGTAACTTTAAAAATGGCGTGCGAAGTCCAGAGGAGAGGCAAAATGCTAAAGAGGACTAGACCCTACAGACCAAGTTTATGCCAGAACAGAGTTGGCGTGGCTTCCATCACTTAAGTCTATGTGGGAGAGCAGATCAAGCTGGAAACTAAACATCTTGAATTGAACAGAAGTGCATTAAGTTAGAGAGTTTATGGAACATGTGGCAGAACAGAGAGATGCACGTTCAATAAGAGCAATATAAACTTCAAAAACAGATTTAAAAGACATGAAAGCTGATAGACCATTTGGCAGAATGAGTATCACAAATTTTAATATGGCTACTAAATAGGG
>JAWQUT010000211.1:1098513-1117337 GCA_033807755.1 Ellobium chinense
GGGGGGGGAGAGGATACAGTATCTCTATCCAACCCTTATTACTCACATCTGAAAACAGAAAGTTGTCGATTATGTCCGTGTGTTCTGTAGCCATGCAACACTCTTCACTCTAACGTTTTCGTGGAGTCTGGCAACGACATACAGAGGCAACGATATCAGCGTCTGGGGATGACCATCTAATTAAATTTTCAACGCAACAGAAGGATAAAATACCGATGCCCATTACACCATCAATTCCTCAATTCCCATTTCTTAAAACAAGAAGTTATCGATTATGTCAGTGTGGGCACATAACAATCTCTTCACTCTTATCGTTTTCGTCGAGTCTGGTGACGATATTCGCGTCTGGGCAGGGCCGCATCAGTAAATTTTTAACGGAGCAGAAGGATAAGATACCAACGTCCATTGTAAGCAAGGTTTAACTGATCAGGTATAGCCACTAACAAATCATACTTGTCGGTCTTAAGCTCTTAATCATGTTCAGCTGTTCAGCTTCCCCACTTCGCTCTCCACCTCACGTGTCCCTATTTACCACCTCGTCCTATCAAATTAAAATTTAAAAATTTCAAACCAGCCGGATATGTTAACCAGAACTGCAGCTATCTGTTGCCCTTAACCGGACGATACTTTCCACCTCCCATGTCGTCAGAATATCATGGTCCAGACACATAAAATTATCCTCACCAGTGCCCACTTCTTTCCGATTCCGCTAATCTGAACCCCTCAGACCCCATCACACGATTTGGGTGGTAGAAACAGCCCTGCTGTAACGGCTACCTGAAGGTTAATTAAACTTATAATGTACTTGAAGTGGGAAATGAAGTTATACTTTACAACTGACATATTATTATGTGGGACCAGATGTTTTGTTTTGCATTGGCAATTAAAGCTATAGCCGAAGGCCTACAGCGTGAAATACCAAGACTGTTTTTTATGTGTAGTCGACGATTATGAAAATGTAAAATAAAAGAAAACGTAAAATAGCAAGACAGTGGATTTTTTTCTGTAATCGGCCAATAGTGAAAACATGAAATAAAGGAATAATATTGACAAGAAAATACAACACCTTGCTGCACTCGCTAAACTCGATGAGGATTTCATCCTCACCTCAATAGACTTTGTTTTTTCTTTTTTATAAACGTCAAACAAAAATCATATTGGCCGCTCCGCAGGTCTTCTTCAAATAGACAAAAATATTTTTTGGCCGTCCAAAAACTGTTTTTTCCTGATCTGTGTCCACATTTAGCAAGCCAGTTCATAAATTTGCTCCTCGGTCCCAACACTGCAAACACTCTCGCGGTGTCCTGTGTACTCACTAATCCTGTCAGCCCACAGACAAGAGTATCATTTATTATTCCTGTCATAATCCTCTCTCTCTCGCTTGGAAACAGACGCTGGGATGTTTGCGATCGGCTGTTATCAAGTACTCGACAGGTGAGACGGCGAAAGTTAGGCCGTTGTGGCGCTGGAGGGGGTACTGTTTGATGGCCCGATGCCTTTGTAAATTATTCATATTCATTTCCGCGTTCTTGGATGGATTTTGTGGCAACACAATTAACTTCTATTCAGATTAAAAGCACAAATTCGTCATTTATACATTGCGTCTTCAAAACAAAGCGACTCAATTCAATTTATGGCTCACAAAGAATTTAATTTTATTATTGTATTAATGGTATTGATGGCCACTTTTTATTATTATACAAATTTGTGAGGAAAAAAAGTGTACAGGTCGTACGAAGCCAGCCTTCAAAAGAGTCTGAACGTGATTTCTATTTTATTTCCTTCTTATTTTGTACACCAACAAAAGTTTCTAAAACCGATGATTAGAAGTTAATGGAGGATTAGACCAAGGTGGCCTGTGAATACGAAGGCAGGAATCTTTTTGTGGGTTTTTTTTCCTTGTTGAAAACGCGGGTGCCTTGTTTTTATTTTAAATTTCACAAAGAGACAGTTTCAAGAGAGGAGAAGGAGCTACTTCGCAACCGCAGCCTAATAGGACGCCAAACACAGTCATTACAGATCAATGCCTTGATTCCAATGGTGCCTCCACAAATCTAACGTTTCCATTCAAATAAAGCCCGGACAGTCGGCCCACACTCCCCCCTCTCTGGCAAATCCCTTGCCCCAAACCCACTCAATGGAAGGCAGGGAGCTCGTCTTATCAAACGTGACAACAGACGGGCTTAACCCAGATGAGCATCCAAGACTCTATTGACCCCTCGTTCCACATTTCCTGTGGGCAATCGACCCCCCTCCTTGACCCCTGCCTGTCAACTCTCCACCACCTCCTAATGACCGTCGCCTGACAGGAGTGGGTGGGGGGGGGGCAAGGGAGGTTTTTTTGTGACCTGGCACAAGGAAACTTACCGTGCCATTTTAGTGCTAGTAAATAGATGTCAATCATTTAGGCAATCATGAAGCAGTTATTAAAATCTGATATTAAACACTTTGAATACGCAGACTGAAGTCCGTATTGTTGAGCAGTAACAAAAACACTTGCCTGGGAGCTGACTGTCCTCTATTTGTAACTACAAACCAACGGGTGCTGGCCTTTTACAAATCGATCAAATTAACGCACACCAGCTTTCTGTTAAACTGAATAGAAATCAGAATTGGTTTGTTTGGCGACCCCAAGAACTGGCTGAAAATCACTTATCGTCGCACTGGTCTCTAAGATGGAGTGCCCTCGTCCAAGTTACTTGTTTTCCTTAACGCTGAGAAAAAAAAAAAGGACACCGGTATTTTGGCTTGAGAGCCAGACTACTCCCAAAGGGAGTGTTTTGGCTGAACAGCCAGACGATAAAATTTTCGTATGTGACAAAGCCCAGCAACATGCTTTTCTAACCCATCTTTAAAGAAGAAGGAAATTATTTATAGATCACTGGTTCTTGTGAAGGTTGGATCTTTCTTCATATTTTGAGTCGGCATGAAAATCCATGATCCACCAAGCCAGAAAGCAAGTTGCCGGCAAGAGTGAAGCTGAGTCCATAAACTTAGGATGAAAAACCTGGTAGTTAAAGAAACAAGGAAAAAAATCAGAAAAATGTTTGTACTTCAACAATCCAATCCAGCCAGATTATTCCGTAATGTCTATTCTGGCCGTCCAGCCAGTATCCTTCCAAAAAAAAAAAAAATCATCAACATCTTTCGCTTTGCCCCTGCTGCTGTGTAGGGAAACTAATTTTAGTATCAACAATGGTGTCTATCTGACGTGCTAAAAAGCAATTGGTAAGTTGTCGAAGGAATCTGCTGAAAACAGACTAGTGTACTACCAGGAGGAACTCCCGGGTGTGTTATCCATTACAGCAAGAGACAGACAACGTAATTTCTCCTCTCGTAATAGATTCTATTAACAGATAATCACTGAAATCTAATGCACTATTACGTTAAAGCAAACTTCATCACCGAATGATTGTAGGCATCCACAAACTAAATTGAAAGACATATTGAACAGCCTGGTTGACATAACCACTAATCACAGCTTAATTATATCTCCCGGCTACTCTATTTAAAAGCCCGCAATTTGTTACCAATAAGCCTATTCTCATCATGATGTATCGTGTCCGATCAAAACAGACTTACATTACCCAAAAGTACTCTGGATTTTCCTGGTTTCAAATTTATTGCGTAGTCCAGAGCTTAATGATAAATTACTATTCAAATTAAACGATCGAATATCTATTCTCGATGGACCGGGACAGATCAACAAGGAGATGGAGGGTAATATCTCAGTCTGGTTACTCTTATCTAACGCGTCTGCTTACCTACTTTCCAGAGAGACAAGGTCAGAGGCGCTCCAAGAAATCTCATTCCTTCAGTCTATTTACTCTAGATCTATTTTTTAATCAAATCTGGGCACTGTATATAGTGACAATTCCCAAAGGATTCCAACAGTCTCTTTGCTGGTGCAAAACCATTTCTCTATTTGAGATTTCGGATAAGAAGAACTTGAGATTGTTAGCTGACTATTCGCCACAGACAATGTTAATACAAAGAGGCCCGGGGCAAAGCTCTGATCTTCTATTCTCCGTGGCTGAAAGTAGGCCGGTTCTAACAGACAACGACGTATTGGAATAGAGGAAAATCACACGTCAATGTGTGGATCTCAATTACGGGACTAAGAGCTGCATGGAAACTCCTGACAATACAAAAGTAAAGAGGCCCCAAGCAAACTATTGTGTGAAGGACTGTACTATTAATGGCAAATAATAGAGCTCGGTTCCAACATGCAATTCCCAGCGAGGTACCAGGATAGTGCAATATTCAGAACTTGATCTGATTGCCCCAATTTTGCGAGTTCGGGATACTTTCAGACCAGGGACAACAATAATGGTAAATGTACCTCATTAACTCTTCTGGATGTGTTTCCGAGGTGGCTACCATGATAAAAAGAGAAAGGCTACCTCCATTATTACTGTATAATGAAGGATTTCCAGCAGGCCATGACAGTCAATCAACGAATCATCATATGTGAGCTTAATATTTTAACGAAGCCCCAGTGCTATTAAAACTATATTGGTCGTGGCTCAACGAAAGAAATTTTTTTTCTACACAGCCAAGGGGCAGACAGTAGTGTTCTAGTTTCTGCTATTCACAGACTTTGTTCTTTCTACATTCGACTGCAGGGGGACAAAAAGGTATTAATGGTTTGTTATTGATCGGACTGAAGCCCGAAGCCATCAGAATTAAACCCATCTGATCAGGACACAGAACTTGATGAATAATTAAAGTTTAATTAACTTTGGCAGTACTCTCGTTAGAGGGATGGTTCGCCGTAGTCATTCACATTTTGATACCTTGCAATTCCCTTCGGAATCGGTGATACCGAATTTTTTCATAATGCTGACTATCAGCAATGGTGGAAATTCATTTGCGCATTAACAGCGCTAAAAGCTTGGGGAGGGGCGGTTGGGAATGATTATTGATGTCTCAAATATTACTTTGTACTCGTATAAACGTCATTCAAAAAACTGTTCGGTACTGAGATGCGCATGAAAATTAATTCTGCCGTTTCTCGTAGTAGTCCTCTGCATGCGCCCTTCAAATGACTGTTGATTACAGAGATGCGCCTTTCAAACAACTCTGATCTTGGTTACAGAGATCCGCACACATACACAAATTCTGCCGTTTTTCGTAGCAGTCCTTTGGACACGCCCTTCAAAAGACTGCTTAGTACCGAGATACGCATACATACAGAAAGTATTTCTGCCGTTTCTCATAGTAGTCTTGTGCACATGCCTTTCAAACGACTGTTGGTTACAGAGATGCACATGCATACACAAATTTTGCCGTTTCTCATAGTATTCCTGTGCACATGCCCTTCAAAAGACCGTTTATACAGAGCTGCACATACAAACAGAAATTATTTCCGCCGTTTGTCATAGTAATCCTGTGCACGAGCCCTTCTAAGAGCTGGTACAGAGATGCGCGCACTCCAGAAATTATTACTGCCTTTTCTCTTATCTCAGCCATCTTCGGCTCTGTGTATAGCAGATGTATCACTTGTCCCTACGTCCGATATGACTGATGATACTGCACGGCCAGAACAAGTAAAAATCTATTGGACCACAAACACTGTGAATGAAGTACATATTATCGTGAAGAAAATCCATCCTTTCGTGATCAGACATGCATGCCATTTTGTATTCAGCAAAGCGGTTAAAACCGTCGTCCTTTAGGTTTCTCCTCCTCCCCCCATCAGGCACTACTACAGAGGTGTGAACCCGTCTGACAGGCGATACCTTGGATACTTGTATCGATACCATCATTTCTCAAGTCTCTAAGAATACTCGAAGTCAAAACTCATACTCTTAGTCTTACTTTATTCTAAGGGCTAGATATATTTACTTTTAAAAACCGGCGCCGATTCTGAATTAATTTGGCTTGGCTCTGAATGTTGTGAAGCTCATATTTACCGAAATCAACAAATAAATTTGTTCAACTTCTTTGAGTATTTATCGTAAGTACTTGGATATTCGATACCTGTGAATGCATGAGTATTCAAAACCGATATTGCTCACCAAAGTCTAGATTTACGTGCAAACAAAGCAAGCCAGAGGCACACGCGATCATACTTCTATGGCAGTGTCCTTTTTTTCTTTTTTTCATTCCTCCCTCTGCCCCACCACACCCCACCCACCCCACAATCCATATCAAGTCCCCCGGACTGCGGATTTCATCCATGTCTATGCAGATATCCACCTCTCGTCAACTCACAATCAACACTTTCCCAGTCAGCGCTTGGTTTCATACATCTATTACTCGTTTATACTTCTTCACTGTCTGTGATGCTTTTCATTTCTCTCCCCACCTCCCCCCTCCCCAATAAATAACTAATCCCTCTTCCTTCTTGCCAAAAAAGAAAAAAATGGCCTCTCTCTTGTTGCATGCAAGTCTCTCTAGACCTCTTGCTCATTCTCAAAAGTCCTCAGAATGCCTGTACACGCACAAACACGCGCGCGCTCACACACACCATACCCAGTTCACTTCATGTCAACTAATTCGTCATCGTCGTTGTCGTCGTCGTCGTCATCGCCTTCAAGCGCGCGTGCTAAGACTCACAGAAACAGACAGACCAACCCATCTCCCCCCTCCCCTGGACAAAGGAAAATAGAAATCACTTTTCTCTTGCCACATGCATGTCTCTCTGGACCTCCTTCTATTCCAACTCACCCTCAAAAGTCCTCAGAATCTCTGTGCGCGCGCGCGCACACACAAACACACACACACACACACACACACACACACACACACACCATATCCACATCACTTCACGTCAACTCATCCCCCATCGTCATCGCATCCGACAGTGCATGCTTCCTACTCACAGCAAGCCGGTTAAGGTGTTAATTGGTTTCGAGTAGCCGCAAGTTCATTCACGCGTGGCTATCTAGAATGGACATGGCGTCCGCATGTAAACCGCGCACTTTCCATCACGGAATTTAGGGGATGGGGGGTAGGGGGCGATCCATCGATTGACGGATTGGGGGCTCCCGATCGTGGGTGCGTGTGATAAAAGAGTGAGTGCTTTCTGAGCCGTTCGCCAAAGCGTGAGGGAAACTCCGGTTTCCGGTGTAAGAAGTACCGCAGGGGAGGGTGGTCACTTCCTCAATTTATTCCTTTTCGTGGCTATGCTTTACTTTTTTCCCCCCTTTCTTCCGTGCCCTCTTTTTTTCTTTTCTTTACCCCTGTCTCTTATACACATCTCTNCACTCAACATAGCTTCACACTTTACTCATGTGGTCTTCTTAATTCTGAAAATTTATTTGTTCCCCTATGACATTTCATTTACTTTCAGGTTAGACACACTAGAATGTCAAGCTTTCATCTCTTGTCCTAAAAAAAAAAAAAATAATCGATGTTTCTTTCATGTAAAGCGATACATCATTAATAAATGACATTGAATCGTGTTACCATCCCCATTCGCCTCATATACTGTACATAAAAATGCAGGTTTCGCTTCTTCTCTTTCGTTATGATTTGTATGTCACAGTCTTTCGATCTCTCTCATGGGACTCAGTGCTCTTTCTGGTTTTTGTTCTCCCTATCCTCGAGATTTGCCAACATGTTTCCTCCATAATGATAATGATAATAATAATAATAATAATAATAATGAGGTTTATGAGTCTCGTATCCAGGCAGAGCCCACTCACGCGGCTTCACGATATTACTACCCCCGCAAGCCAAATAAGCCAAAAACTTTGTCAACTCCCTAGGAAGCATTATACTGTCCTGAATCCTAGCACTCTGGCATTATCTTTCACTATCTCTGATATTATCGTTCAATTCTTGTAACCAGGTATCCTAGCACTCTGACATTATCTTTCACGATCTCTGATATTATCTTTCAATTATTGTAGCCAGGTATCCTAAGCACTCTGGCATTATCTTTCACTATCTGCATCCAGATATCCATTTTACGCACGGGTGGACTGGAGGAAATGGAATAAAATGCTTATCCCAATGCCGTAAAGCATGGCCGCGGTCGGGACTCGAACTCAAGGCCTTTTAGTCTCGAGTCTAAAGCCGCGGCCATTCGGCCAAGCTGCTCCAAAAGTGCCATTCCGAATCATATCTCAACTCTTTTTCCCAGTCTCTCCATCTCTTCAGCTCCCCTCCTCCCTTCTATTCCCCCTTCCCTTTTGCTCTCATTGACAAGATAATGCATCAACTTGAGAAAATCCCTAGCTCTAAGACCACTCAGGCTAAAAGACCACAGAAAGAAAGAAAAAAAGACACGAGCTGATCTAAACGATTTGTCTCCTGGAAAAGAATCAATCGCGAATGAGACACAAAAACGAACATGGCAAATTGGTTGATTTCGCCAATCTTGTTCTTTTTGTTGCAAATTCTCCGAAAGTTTGCAATGTCTTTCATCCATTAGCTGAAAAGGACACGAATGTCTCAGTGAACCAGCATGGCGAAATTTCTTGCGCAAGAGGAATTATAAACTTCACTGCACAGAGTATCTTTTTACAATTGAAATGCAGAATGTTAAGGAAATGGACTTCTTCATACATTCATTTGAAACTATAATAAGCCATATGAAATTGAATGGATTTCTTCTGAAAGTTATATTCTGCGCCTGTCCGAAACATACTCGTGAAAAAAAAATACATGACCAATTAGATTCATCTTGAGCACTACTCTTAGCTTGATAAATTGAACTTTTTCAAAACTATGAATTCTGAATCAAATACAGACGCATTTGTGAAAAACACATTTACGTAGAGCTTCGACTTAAGTTTTGTCAAAATTCGCGAAGAAACTTTTCATTAGCACTTCACCAAAAAACGATATTAGAACTATATGACGAATTTTTTGAATCTTTTATTATTATAGAAGGTAATTTTCAAGAAATGGGTACTTAGTAGCCGGGTCTTTTTAGGGCCTCTTACTAGCCAACACGTTATCCAATGATGCATACAATACTAAATAACATACCATTTTAAAAAAAAAATCAAGGAAACAAATTTGAGGCTAGTTGCCTGTTTTCCATGAGATCCCTTCAGACACAATTAATGCTGCTTCAAGCTCTAATGCTGTTTCATGATGGCTCCCAGCTGAAATAAAATCTCACATCTGCAGGCTAAATATCTGCTTTGTAAATATCCTTTTAGAAAAAAAAATCGTAAGTGATTGCAGAATGCAAGCCCAAGAATGAGCTATAACTGCCAAGGCCAGCTATGTGCGACCAACCTCCTGGGATCGTCACTTAAGAATAAAGCAAACTGAAGATACGACAACAGCCTGTATGAATTGGAGGAGGGAGGAGAGAAGAGGGTAGAAAAGTTAAAGTTGGAATCTGCGGACGCCTGATTAGGCTACTATAGAAGTCATTCAAATTAAAATGGAAAACCACGTTGAGAAATGAGGTACGGGTGGTAAATTGCCTGATCTTGTAGTCTGCGAAAAAAAACAACGAACAACCCGCATGTAATTCGGTTCTGAACACATAGAATCTTGCGACAGTGGGAAAGACTCTGTGACGTGCGTTCCCACCCCATCCCCTCTCTTTCTATCCACAGACGGAGTTAGTAATATACAACACAGAGAAGAATGAACCTCCTTTCAAAGCGATAACACATATGATCGCTAGGATTTCATTTTCCCTTTTTCCCCGTATACTTTGCAAAGCAATATGTAGACAATTTGATACTGGCAAACCCTGCAAATAAGATAAATTTTAATAAATAACTAAAAGATTTATTTATCGATTACTATAATATGGCGGCCAGACAGAAACTTGTCGTGGAAAGCCAAAAAAAAAAAAAAAAGGAGAAGTGTTTTTTTTTTCCCTTTTCAGTTTGTTTGAAATCTGACTGTCAATCTTCATTAGAAGTAACCCTCTGCGTAACCCTCATCGTTTATAAGCGATGGGCAAGATTCGAATACTGATTCATATCCTGAACTTGGTCTGGATTCGAATCCTTCGGTTCATACGAAATGGAAGCAACGGAAGAAAAATGTTAGATTTACAAGAAATCCCTCTGCCATAATATTAAAGTTTGGGTGCAATTCAAATGTACAGGTGTAATCCTTGAGTTTATTTAAAATGAATATGACATGTGCGTTATAAAAAGACCCCATGTAGAATGTAGTGGCGATTTTCTTGTCACTTTAAGAAGTACAACCGCAAATACTATACTATAAATATCCCCCCCCCCTCCCAAGGGATTCGAATCCGTTTCTGAAACTTTCGAATCCTGGCTCTGAATTCGAATCCGGATTCGCATACTGTAGGATTCGATTCTGCCCAAACCTACTCTCTTCACAGCATCTTTTGAAGCCTAATCCCGCTAATCCACCGCCCCTCATTCCTCCCTCCCATAAGGGTGGGCTGGCAAACGCAGCGCTCCGCCAAAAAAATTCTTTCAACTCAATCAGTGGGGGTGACAGTATATCAACATGAAACGGTTCTGAAAACATAAAGTTGCTATTTTTATCTCTCTCTCCCCCCGCCCCCTTTTCCCACTCTTAATACCCTGCAATTCCAGAGCTCGTGGGAAAAGGGGCCGTAAATAAAAATAAATCTGGGTAAATGTGCAGTTACGTTCAAAGCGTTTCCTCGGGGAAATGAAAACAGGGTCAGGAAAATCAAGCGTATTAGGGATACAGGGGGTTGTTGGAATGTTTCCACTCTCTGTGCTCTTAGGAAAGGTGGGAGGGATGGAAAGTGGGAGGGAGCGAAGGTCACAAATTATGAGATTTATGCGATGACGACGGGCGACCGGTTTTTTAGGGCTCTCCCTCTGGGAAGGCAAAATGGGCGGCTGGTAATAGAAACACTGTGTCCATGTTTGTGTAAGTGCAAGTTGTGTGTGTGTGTGTGTGTGTGTGTGTGTGTGTGTGTGTGTGTGTGTGTGTGCGCGCGCGTGTGTGTGTGTGTGAAAGCCAGAGGGAGAGAGGAGAAGGAGAGAGCAAAAGTGAGGAGGAGGGAGGAGGAGAAGAAGAAGAAGAAGAAAAAGGAAAAGACAGGAGGTAAAAGGCAGAAGGTTTAGGAGCTGTGTCTGGGGAAGATGAGGAAAAGCATCCGAAAATTGAAAGGACAAAAGGAAAACTTCCAACGGTAGAGATTTCGAGAATCGCAAGTGTGTGAATGTACATAAAAGTAATCGTGAGAAGGGGTGCGAACGAAAGAGAGAAGGCAAGACAGAGAGAAAGAAAAAAAGAAGAGGAAGGGAGGAAGTGGAGTTTCAGAAGAGTGGTGACTGAAAACGTTAAAAACGACTTTTCGAATGCAAGACCAGGCTTCCGAGGAAGGCCATTACAGAACACAAAACCACGGATTGGAACTAATTTAGCACTTCGGTTTTTGGCCAGCTGGGGAACGAACAGCACAGAGCAAAGGACCACACAAAACCGAGCTGGAAACGTCAACCGAGTCAATTTGCGAAAGCGGTGTAAAGACTAAATGAAAGTGAAAACTTGTGGAAATGGCAACGGCTACCGAAAATAAGCGAATATTGTCACCGACTTGTAATTAAGCGCGAGCTAGTGGCACGTGCCGGCTAATTCCCTGGGCAAATTGCTCCGGACACTCCACGAGACCCCCAAAAGCATAACGCGAAATTTAGGGAGAAAATTGCAAAGAGGCATTTGCCGGGCATGAAACCGCCATTGCCAAAAACCGTTTGTCCTTTCCACCATTTGGAATCTGTAGCGTGTTCATGACACTGACGAGAAAGGCAAAACGGGAAATGATAAGGATCGGAGAAGTAACGTGGATTGATGTGGACAGGTCATCATGTTCATAGATGGGAGTGTGCTAACGAGAATGCATGTATCATTTCCGGCTCTCTTATAATAATGCAATCTTGAGATCATTTGCGCACACGAACGGAGACGAAAGATCAAATCAAGTCCCTAACAGTAAATGTCACGTCTGCAGTGTCCAATCAACCCGTGTTATGATGAAACTTGAGAGAAAATAATGCATCACTGACCGTTTATAATACAGTAATAATCACAGCAGATCAAAAATACAAGATTAGACTACTCTACACCGGTAGTTCTCAATCTCGGCTAGGGTACGACTTGTAAATTTCAGTAGGTACGTGAAAAGTGTAGAGCATCAATGAAAATAGAGTTTCTGTACTTATTCTATACTTGACATAAGACCAGGTGGGTGATTTTAAGATTGGCATATGTGATGTTGTTCAGTGCCTTCGGCGGGTATGCTGTTCATAAAGGGTTTGGAAACCCCTGCTCTAGACAATGGCGTTTCTTAATTATCTGCGTGAATTATAAGAACAGACGAGACTAAACGCTGAAAATGAAACTGGCAGACACAAGAAATGGCAATACTGTATATGAGTCACGAAACCGTTACAATGATGGGAACACTGTCTCTAGAAGTTGGACCGTTGAAGTGCTTGTAGGCCTCTTCAAAGTCTTGCTTCATAGATTTTCGGAATAACCCAATAAAGCAGACTGCCCCTCCCTTGTGAGTCACTCGACGCGTATCACATACGGCAAGAATTTGCTCAGCGCCTTAGCCCATTACTTGCTAATGGCAAAGGATGACATAATAATATTTATGGAGCAAAACGTTGAGATGCTGTCTAAAAGTAGCTTCATGGGTTGCCTTGAGTAACGAACGAAGGATCATGAGGTTGACAATATGGTTCATATTTCGAAGAAATTTTTACGATTACCAGACGCTCTTAGCCGACCTTCACAGATAATAAATTATTTTGCACTTATCTACAGAGCTATAGCTCTGATCCCATTTCGCGCCAGGATACTGAGTTTTTTCACATTATCGTTCAGGTGGTTCAAAAGAAACAAAAATTACCTTACGTCTACAAGCTCGTCTGCAAATCCAGGCTCGATCTCAGGAGTGTGGGTGGTGCCCTATGATACTTATTAGACCTCTTTGACTGATCAGGCAGAGTAATTTAGTAACACTAGCTCCTGCACTGATGGTAACTATCGGCATAAAAACGAAATTTGAAAAAGCTGATAACGCATGTGCTTCAACTGAAGAGACTCGTAACAGGGGGCACCAAATGTAATTTAGATAGGCAGTACTATGCAAGCGTGTCCATCCTACGCATTCGCTCTGTAGAAAGCTGAATCACACACCTAGGACTTTACTTACACTATGCTGTTTCTTGAACGCTCGCAGTGTATAGTCTACGTACATAACGACAATGTAGAGAGGAAGAACCTTTTTGAGTCATGACGCAGAGGGGTGTATCTTACAGCGACTGGCGACCAAGAGGTTAATGCAGTCTTAGAGTATGGGTGGCTGGTAAGAAATGGGATGGCTGTGCTCTATAGGGTGATGGAAATGGCTCGGACAAATGAATGGGTGCCAAGAGAATGTGGGCTAAAGGTTTCCATAATATATTGTTATAGGCTTTTCTGTGAGGAGTCTGTCCTGACTTTTCGGTTCTTGTTTCATTTCTTTTTTTTTGTTTGCCAAAGAGACAGAACGTGAAAGAGAGACGGGAAGAAAGGAACAGGAGGAGACAGGAGAAATTAACATTAAAAAAGAAGAAAGGTGCTGGGGCTGATTCGGTAAGGTCGACATCGTATGTTGTTACTGATAGTTGTTACTTCCATGGTAAGGGTATCGTGATAATTTCAATCCCCTAATCGGATGTCTGTTGTGACTTTTTATTCGGTTCCTTGAGTTTACTGATGATGAATGATTTATGAAATGAGGATGATGCCAACTGTGTAAAAGTAGACCAAGAGAGAGGCCACAAAAAAACAACCACAACAAAAATTCTACTCACCACTTGAAATGGTAGTCCATCTGTTCTTTGTGTCGTATTTGGCGAGGGTGAAAACACACTTCCTAGTGACCCACTAGTGTCTGGCGACTCCACGACCTCTTCATCTAAAGAAAAACTGACCTCTTTCTTTTTCTTCTTCTCCGTTGGGACCTCCAAAGTGGACCTGACTTCCTCAGGACCCATGTCATTGGTGACCGACACCGAACTGACCCACTGAGCGGCCTGGTACAGTTTGTTATCCATATTATCACCTTGGGTTTGTGGAGGTTGAGGGTGGCGTTTCTTGTCCACACGTCGGATGAGGCAGATGACGGCGATGATGACGAAAGCGAGGACAAGCGTAGCGGCAACGATGATACCGACGATGACTGTATTCGTGTCTGGCTTCCCCGAACTGGCCGCCCTCATTTCCTCATCGGTGCCCCTCTCCACGATAATAGAAATGGTCACCACCGAAGACTGCGACATTGCGCCTGGACCATCTCTCACCATAATCTCCAGTTCATGAGTATTCACATCCTCAGGTCTAATATCCCGGGCGATGCGAAGTTTCCCACTAGCGGCGTCTATGGAGAACAACGAATTTTTCTGCGGTTTGGCGTTTAAGGGTTGTTGGATCTGATAAGTGATCTCCACCAATTTGGGATCGTCGTCGTCTCGGGCTTCGAACGTGGTGATGATAGCCCCTACCGACATGTTGAACGGGCAGCGAAACGTCCTGGCGTCCTCAGGTGGGCTGATCACAATAGGGACATGATCGTTGTCGTCCTCAATATTCACAGTAACGTTAACGATGTCGTAGTAATTCAGAACTGTCGGATCTGCAACTTTCACGCGAAATTTGTAGACGCTTTTCTTCTCCCTGTCGAACGAGATTTCTGATTTCAGGATCCCAGAGTCCGGGTTGATGGAAAAGTATTTGCCATCGTCAGCCCCGGGACCCTGGTCCATGATAGAGAAAACAAACCGGCCATTGTTGATTGAGTCAGCGTCGTATGCAGAGACATCTCCAGCTGGAGAGCCGGCAGGGAGGTTCTCCACGATGGAGTTGGTAAAGGACTGTTTGGAGAACTTTGGAGGATTGTCGTTTTCATCAAGCACTCTGATGGTGACAGTGGCCGAGGAGGACATCCTGGGTGATCCGTGATCTGTTGCTGTGACTTCGAGCAGATACTCGCTTTTGTCTTCCCTGTCCAGCATTCTGGTGGTGAAGATCTCGCCGGTGGCTTGGTTGATCGAAAAGCGCGACACGTCTTTTCCTGAAGACGTCAGCGAATACGTCACTAAGCTGTTGTCGCCTGCGTCCGGGTCAGAAGCCACAACTTTCATGACGAAAGCATCGTCTTCGCCGTTTTCCATGACAGTGCCGAATAAAGATGTCTCCAGAAATGCGGGGGCATTGTCGTTCAAGTCTTCAACGGTGACAGTGAACGATGCAGAGGCTGACAAGGGTCGGACGTCGCCATCTTGACAAGTAATGATGACGTCACGGACAGCTGCCATCTCTCGATCGAGCTGCCGGTTGAGTTTGATTTTGTAAATGCCTAAACTCGGATCGTCATAAGCCTCCAAGATAAAATTCTGGTCACCAATCTGACAAGTGACTTGTCCATTTACCCCGCTATCGGCGTCGGTGACTTTGATGTGCGCCAGAAATTTTCCAACAGACCCATTTTCCACAACTCGGTCTCCACTCGGGGCAGGAGTCACCTGAATAACCGGAGGGTTATCGTTGACGTCAATAACATTTATAGTCACGTAAGCAAAGTTCGACTTCTGAGGACTGCCACTATCAGACACAGTCACATAAAACTGATAAACATTCTTTGTCTCATAATCCAGCTTCTTTCTGGAGAATATCTTTCCCGTTTCGGGCTCTACAGTAAAAGTATCTTTAATGTCTTGCTGCACCTGACTGCTCAATGCATAGGTCAGTTTGGCATTTAGCCCTTCGTCTCTGTCCGAAGCAGTGACAATGATAACCGGAGTGCTGATATCCGAGTTTTCCAGGATATTCTGGGAATAATTCAATCTTCCGAACATCGGTGCGTTGTCGTTCATGTCTGTTACCTGTACATTTATAAGGACAGATCCTGACTTAGGACTTGCTCCAAAATCCGAGGCCACTACCATCAAGGGATACAAAGCTTTCTCTTCTCGATCCAGCACTTTCTTAATTGTGATCACCAAATCTTCCAGTCCATCCGCCGTCTTAACAGTGCTGAGTTCGAAAACGTCACTGGATGGCTCAAATCTGTAGGTTATCCTAGAATTGGGTCCATCGGCGTCGTCATCCGTGGCCACGCTAGTGTACAAGGGGTGATTCACTTCCAGATTCTCTGGCACAGGCAAGTTGACGACACGCCTTGGGAATGTGGGGCTGTTGTCATTGATGTCGTCGATGTAGACGACAATCTTCAAGACAACTTCCAGCTTCAAAGATTCTGCCGATCCTCTCTTGTATACAGCGATGTCGAATTTAACAGAGCACAGCGGATCTTTGGTACAGAACTGCTCTCTGTCGATATTTTTGGCTGTACGGATGACCCCGCTAGAAGCGTCCACCGAGAAGTAGGTCACGTATTCATTTCCTTCCGTTAATGGCGAGAACATCAGCAGATGGAATTCATCTTTGTACTTATCAAAAAGACCGCTGTCTCTTCCCGTGTTGCCAACAAACACATCTTTTCCGCCTTCTTCTTCGACGTGGTATTCCAA
The DNA here is from genome assembly GCA_033807755.1 of Ellobium chinense. NCBI lineage: Eukaryota > Metazoa > Mollusca > Gastropoda > Ellobiida > Ellobiidae > Ellobium > Ellobium chinense. Next base: position 1,114,977 of record JAWQUT010000211.1, read on the forward strand.
GTTAGCCACATCTTGGTTACGACAAACTTTTACTAGGCACAACAACAAAGTCAAAACAGTTCTCACAGTCAAGGTTTTGTATGACACTTCCATCTTACTTCTCTCTTTGATTTCCAAGACTCACGCACAAAGTACCACTCGACTCTCAATGTTGAGACGCGTTAAAGTCCTTCTTGGCTTCTTAAAGCTTCTCTTGAGCTCTCATTCTGCTAAACTTTCCAAGAGGTCTGTAACCCAGTAATTTGATTGTAAAGATAGCCGCGGGCATCTTTCGCTATCTGTTGTGACACCAGCACATTCATTTAGTTCGCCCTCACAAAGCTGTTAGTCGCCGTTCAATTTTCTGTATTCACGGCCTCCCAAAATTGTCTCCCTTGCCTCAATATGCTGTCTGTGACCGGAATTCGATGAGGAAGAAACGTCTTGGCTGCCTGGAATGAACTAGTTTCCTTCCTCTCCCAGCCCTCAGGCTTCAGCTCTTTACAGTATAAGTTGTTCTCAAAACTAGTTAAGCCCCTAGGCTGGGACGTAAAAAAGGAGGGAAAAGTCGTAACAAACGGAACACTGCACTCCCTGATTTGGCTCAAGTCCTCTGAAAAATGCCCCCCAGCTTTATTGAAAGTGGATGGTCGCGGTAACACAAGAGGCGGGCGTGCTGAGTTGGAACAAGTAACTGGTCCTCTCGTCTTGAGAATCGAAGATCTCCCTGAAACGACAGGAAAGAAAAGAAAAGGGGGAAATTTATACGTCTTCATGGCCAAGCCGTGGAAAAATCTCTGGCAAATTAAGGCAAAGAAAAATATTGATGTTTAAGTTCAAATCCGAGGTAAGCCTATATTTAGGTATCAATTTGCTCGGGCGGACGTCCGCGCTACGGTTAATTTCTCAGATCAAAACACAGGCGCGGTCGATACAAAAGTTAGAGCACAATCCGTAACTTAAACATGGGAGGCTAGACCTAATGGAGAACATGGCCCTACAAAAGAGTGGAAATCCGCTCTGCTGGCTCCAGCTTTCAAAGGAGCGGTTAGTAGGGCAGGGCAGTTGCGTGATTTGTAAAAGGACCGGTTATTTTAGCCAGCTTTTGGCTTTGAGCTGTTCTGAGTCCTTTCGTATGGGTCTATTTCCACAACCTGCTGACTACACTGTTAAGACTTAGATTGATGATCCGACGGTGTTAAGATGTAACATGACATTTTTAGACCTGCCTTTATCAATGCAAGAAACTATGAACTATAGCTGTCAGGATGATGAAAATGTCTAGCCTCAGAAATGAATGGTTAGTTTATACAACGTCACAAAATGTATGACAAATCAATGCATACATCGTGAAGTTGACATTTTCACCAGAGGTAACCCACAAATCATACTGGAATAACAGCAGACTAGACTAGTTCAACAGGTAATACATATCTAGAAGGAAATACCGAAACTGACAACACCATTTTTTTTCTGTTCACGGCAGTAATAAGACTGAGAGAAATATTCTGATTTTTGACATCGTCTTTCTCTCTCTCTCTCTCTCTCTCTCTCTCTCTCTCTCTCTCTCTCTCTCTCTGTGTCTTCTCTTTCTCATTCTTAAAATATAGACGATATTATTGAAATGCCGTTTCATATAATCGCCAGTCTAAATATATCGTAATTTATTTCGCAAGGCAATGCAGAGAGCAGCGAGTCCGAAGGTATCGGTGATCTACGGGCGCAATCTCTGTGCACTTACGCCCATAATGTGACAGGAAATGCATCATCAAAGACATCATTGAATAATTTCGGTGTTCATAAACAAAAAAGAAAAATATTATCCACAGCAATCCACCCACGTCTCGCCACGAGCAAGTGGGAGCAAAAAAATGGGTTTGAATTTCCCCGAGTTTTACCCACAAAAAGACGTTGCAATCATGACAAGCATCGGCTAGACGTTTCCAGATTTCAAAAAACAGTCTACATCTACGGGTATATCTCTCCCTCAGTTCTGACAAGAAAATAAAGTCTTCACAGACACAGACATCCCCCTCTTGCTCCATTGCAATTTCATAATTACATGCGCTATTCAAACAACGCAATGGATTTTGTATGCCTTTGCACAACAAGTGTCCGTTTGCGTAATCCAAGGGAAAGCCTCTTACGTTCAAGCAACTAATTCTGAGTGCGTCCCTGTAGGAAAGGGGGTCCCGCTGACAATGCTGAGAGTCTCGCGAGAGCAGAGTGGAGATAAAGACTAGGGGGCATCCTAACGACAGAAAATTTTGTGAAGTGAGAAAAGGATGAGAGAGCGTCTATGTTTGAAGTCCTGTGAATGCGGAAACAAGGTCTGAGAGAAAAGATTTGTGAACCAAAAGGGGATGCCGGTGAGGGAGGGAG
>JAWQUT010000211.1:1117347-1145937 GCA_033807755.1 Ellobium chinense
AGGGGGGGGCGGATGGAAGAGGAGAGAGAGAGATAGATAGAGAAAGAGAGAGAAAGGTGGGGGGAGGCGTGAAGAAACGCTAAAGTTATGGGTCCCGTGTCACCAATATAGTTATATAAACATATTGTAGGTTTAAAAGACAGAACACAATAATTTACTCACTGGATTCGATCGTTAATTAACGTATTGCGTTAACGACAGTGAACACGATTAATGTTTTGGGAGTTTTCCCGTGGTTACCGCATTGCGTTAACTAACGTAAAGGTTATGAATACGGCCACAGGTGACTATTGAAGACTAATAAAGGTCATAAGCCCAAGTCTGAATCTACCTACCTACCTACCTACCTACCTACCTACCTACCTATATATATACCTACTTTACTAACTAGATTTACAGTCTGTGCATAGGAGGGCATGAAATAACACGTGACATCAGTAAAGTGAGTGCTTTCAACTGACCCATACGAACAAAAAATGCTTTCCGTTTGGCTAAACTGGGCCAGCCGACGTCAATTTTTTATTTACTCCACAGCTCTGTTTTCCATTCACAACATTGTTTACCAAATAACTATAAGCACTACTTTGTTATTCACGCTTTCGCGCCTCCTGCTCAGATCATGGCAAATACAAATTGTTTTGACCGCCCATAACACCAGCCAGTCAAGTCTGGGCATAATAAAAAAACTTGTTAAAGTAGATCGTTTGTCCTGGCAGGCTGATTCGGAAAGGTGAACTACGTATGAGTGACCGGGGTGGAAAAGACAGCCTAAGAAGTTCAAAAATAGGTCCAGACTGAATGGCACCAACCAAAGATGGTTTTATATAGACTTAAGCCGCTACGAGAACAGAGGAGGAAGAAAGAGACGGCAATGGATTCTGAAGTACGCAGTATGGGCGTGGATGACACTCACGATTATAAGAGATGACCCAAAACCCAAAATGAAGTGGCTGAATTTTTTCACCACTCACATAAAACTAAAACAGCCAGACAAACGTTACTATAGCCTACAAGAAACATCCTCTCTGACGACAAAACCGCAGCGCAAACATACCTCAGATCCGACAGCTATAAACACTTCAGACGCAAAAGAAGAGTAAGAAAAGCTAACAGGTTCCAGCAGGCACGTTCCATTGCCCTGACAGGCAGACCACTTCCAATAGCCTTCATAAAAAGACAGGGACTTCATAATAATGGTAAACGGCGGGTTCTGCCACACTGTCTCTCTCAAGCCCTGCTCACCGGCACGCCAACCCACTCCCCAAGTTTTTAAGAGAGTTTCGAGTCTCAAATTTCGGTGCAGTGGAATCGGGCATGTTTTTCTCCCCAACAAAATCGATCCATCGATTGATTTGTTTCTTCTTGTTACTATGCCAGCAAACAAATTACCCTTCCTCTATTTCCAAACCAACAAGTTTGGAGCGAGCTGGCCGGGAGTTTGTCACGAAGGAAGAAATAAGGATCTGGAAGGGNGGGGGGAGAGAAGAACCTTGACTTTTACAGACTTCCAATCAACTGGGTCAATTTCAAAGCGCACCAAGAACATTCCACAGTAATTGACTCGGAAGGCTCTACTTGTTACTGGGGAACTCTGTCAATGTTATGCTAAAGGAGGGCATTTTTTTTTACGCTAACCAAGTTTCCGACAGACCTACGGCGAAATTTTCGTCGACGTTCATGGAAATGCTAGAAAAATTCTCAGAAGGAAAATCCTGATATTTATGTTGCCATGAATCATCATGTCTGGTGAAACACAAATGGAAATATGATGAAATTTCATTACTGGTCTAACCAAAAAGGTGGTCGACAAAATTTTAAGAAAATTCATATCATGATGTGTATTTTTCCTAGTGAATTTGATGGAAGAAAGAAAAAGACCGTCTGAAAGTTTAAAAGAAAGAAAGAAAGAATGAATGAAAGAAAGAAAGAAAGAAAGGAAAAAAGAAAGAAAGAAAGAAAAAGAAAGAAAGAAGGAAAGAAAGAAGTATCAACTTTATTGGCACTAAACAATAGTGAGGGTCTTTATTGCCATCCCGTGTGTTACACCAATGTGGAACAGCCCTCTGGAGGATGAGTCGAGTTAATATTTGATCGTGAGTACCAGCAGTAATTTACTCTTTGTCCCAGTGCTGTCGTGCAATGACGAGGCCAGAAGTGAACAAAACGTCTGTCTAATGTCTTTGATGTGTTGCAGTGTTATTACCAGAATCAATAACTCCCCACCTCACTTTGCTACTAATTAAAACATGGTGAAGTCGGAAGAAACAACTGTTACGGAAATGTGCGGACTGGGGACAGTCAGTCAACTGACAGTACTGCATTTTCAAAAAGATTTGTGATTTTCAATTGAATAAATATATGTACATTTTGTTGGAAATGAGACACCAAAGTATTCAAATGCTGAAGTTTTCTTTGAGTGTAAATTTGTTTAAAGCAGATTAGTTAAGGAAACAAATTAATTAAATATTTAAGAAAATTCATGCTGAATACAAATTTACGATCTTACTATCTCTTTAATATTTCTTTCACTTTAAAAGATGAAAGCATGGATTTGGCCTGTTTAAAAATCAATTTTTCCAAAACACCCATTTTTTTTTCAACACCATAGAAAGCATGGCTTGCACTTTACTCTAGAAATCTGTGCCTATCGGTGGACCTCTTCGCATACGCGTATTTCGGTTAGATAAGAGACACGGTTCATAAAATTGATGCCAGTGGCTCGGACGCCACTAGGTGTAATGTCTCTTCATCCATTCATGCACTTATCCTTCTATCTATCTCCTTCTTATTCCCATTCGCCCACTCACCCCGCCCGTCGGTTTATTCATTCATCCATCCTTCCACTCGCAACACCTTCATTCATTTTTCATTCCAAAGATCGCAAGTTATGCCACATAATATAGTTATTCCCCAGACAAAATAATAATATTCCTGATGTATTATTCATTTCACCCTTGAGGGACAGAAACGACAGACAAACAGTTTACGAAAATCCAATTCATCCGCTACCACGTCAGTACGACAACGCCAAATGTAGGCAACTTAATTCACAAACATAATACAACAGGTTTTTGTAGTCTTAAGTTATTTCCATAATGTCGGCAATAATTGAATGAAATTACTATGGGAATAAATACTGCCGATAATAGTCAGAGTTTTTTTTTTCTTTTAATTTAAGATAAAGGCAAGATGTGCTATCAGTGACCAGGTAATAAGGTGAGAATGTGTTATCTTCCTGAAGCTTAACTGGAGTGCTGTCTTCAGACATTCCATAAACAAACAGCTGAAAGACAGGGCTGAAACTAAGACATGAGATACTGTGCAACGGTATGAGAATCACAATAAAAAACCGAAGACAGACTCATAACTATTCAGACAAACGGTGACAATATCAGTTATTGGGATGCACCAAAAATGATAAACTACCTTGCCAGATCACTTGGGTCTGAGATGCAATATTTAATTTTCATCCTACTCACGCAGCTGACTGCGTAACGCAATTACTTTGCGTGTAATCTAATCTTCCCCGCAGAAAGATTAATTCTTTTTGCTCATCATCGTGATTTCCGGGCCTTAGGCCTAAGACATGATTCGTGGTCTCCGTCTGACCGTCGCGTCAACCAAGCCCTCGACAGAGAAGCTCCGGGAAAGATGTCTTACTTTTTCCCCCGAAAAGCACCCGTGTGTAGAGTGCTCATCACTTCAGACTCTCAGACATAGACAAGATATTTTGGAATAGTATGCGGACAGTGGAGTGCTCGTGCTCGAAAACGGAAAAGGAGGTCTTTTTTTTGTCCGAAGGGGAAGGGATGGACAAGCGAGGGGATGTAAAGGACAGAGAAAAGAGCCTTTTATGGCAAGAACGCGAATTGGGCACGTCCTCGACCAAAAAACTCGCTAAAATTAAATAAATAGTGTTCTCGTTGTTTCAGCAATGGGTTGAATACAAATTCCTCACCGGACATATCTGTGTGGTGGTTACTGTAATCATAGCGAAGCTACATTTAACCCGTCTCAGATTTCACGCTATGAATGGGTAAGACAATTTTTACCTACAGACAGTTATTATTATACATCTAAACCAGATAACAAGGTTCCGTACCTAAGAAAATCAGAAATATTAAGACAAGACAAAACATATGTCACTGAGCGTAAAGATACCCCAAAAAAAATAAATAAAAATTATACAGAAGCATCTCTGGCTATTTCTCGGACGTCACGAAACGCCATCACTGGCCCCAGACCTATAATATTCTCAAAACGAAGCCACCAGCACGTAGCCTACAATGATGCCCGTCATTCTGCTCGAAAGAAAAGGAAAGATGGTTTACAAGGGGAGGGGGGGCATGGAAGGGGAAATGTATCAATGACATCATGTACATGGATTAGTACTTCTAAAGATTTTTTTTTTTTTTATTCGAGGAACCCAGCGACGTTCAAACCCTTAAAAGTTACAAGATATATCCTTTAAACTAAAATGAATTGAACCTCCTACTGGAAGGACGAGTTACTCACTTCTCTCTTCCCCTGACATTTATATATTATTGAATTCCCTCACAGCGTGCACCTTGAAAGAGAATGAACCCAGTTATGCACCTGTATTTTCACTGTCAATTCACGTGTGTTTTGGAAAGCATTCAAGAATGGCTGGGCGCGACTATACAATGCGAGGATCAGTCTGGGGTCAAACATCATAGCATGAAATTATGGCCAAAAGAGCATAAAAAATGTAAGATGACGGTTGCCAGAAACTGGGACAAAGCCGGTGTGTGAATGAATCGATTCGATGTCGTAGGCTAGTGGGTAGCTCGTAGCAGTATGAAATGGGGAGAGATAATATTAATAGCAAAGAAATTTTGCACGATTTGCAAGACAGTGCTTTGGGTAAAACAGCAACAACAACATCAATAACAACAACAACAACAACAACAACAACAACAACAACAACAACAACAACAACAACACTGTCCCGTATATGAATTGCAGATATCATGATCTGGGCTTCCAAAACGGATCATACAGGCTAATGCTAAAAACATCCGAAAATGGTTTTGAGCTGAAGCGATGAGCCCTTGAAATCGCAGTATCCCAAAAATGAGCGTCTTTCATTTATAAAATAGCTTCAGCGCAACGTCGCCGGGATATTGTGAAAAAAAGCCCTCAAGAACATTCCAGAGTGAAAACTCGATAATAAACTTTTTGTAGTCAAGTAAACATAATCTGTGTCTTTTCCTCTGAACAGTGAAAACTTCGAGCTTTGTGGTTTCGCACTGGAATCTATGGAAAAGAAGTGGCCGACGCTCAAACGTATATTGATTGCGTCTACTGCGTGTCGCATGAGTTGACGTGACACAAGTACTCATCACAGTTTTAAGCGTCAAACTGGTACTCTGAAGTGGTAGATTTTCTCACTTCTCGACCTTTTCCCATACATCTGACAGAAGTACTCATGAAACAATGAGTCACAGCCTTGTACAGAATGCCAATCTGAGCTCAAGCGTGAAACATTACAAAGTAACTTTTCAGTAAATGCACAACGAGTTCGTCATTTAGGGACAGAGGAATCTTAAAGGGATAGGGATATAGATATTTGCTTTGTAGCTTAAAAAATCCACATTATTTTTTTTTCCTGTGCATTTTCCTTCCGCTTGACCATTTCTGAGAAAACACCTTTAGAATGTCGGGATTTACACCTTGTGTAAGCCGCCATTACTTGTCTTGCGTGACGTCATAACGGCAAAAACGCTAGCAGTCGAGTAATGCAGATGCATGCGCAAACCGTGTGGACCAAAAGTCTGGTAGCTTATCTTGTTTTCTGACGTCACGCAGCACAATTAGTGGCGGCATGCGCAGGATGAAAATCCTAACATTCCAGCGGTATTTTCTCAGAAACTGTCAAGCGAACGACAAGATACACACAGTATCTCGTAGCGCGAGGCATTTTGGGTCCAGTCGCCAGATGCCTGTGTGGCCACTGTGTTACGGATAATGACCGTTGCACGTGTTGTCTGCTGACCGGTCAGGTGACACTCGTGTGCAAAACTGTACCGCCGCGCTCAGAGGTCGGCAAAGGAGATGGGTATATATTCTATTGCCGCACTCAAGCGAAGTGAGCAGACGATAGCATAAATTCTATCACCGCATCACGAGGGTTAAATTTTATTTTAAAAAAACAAACAAAAACATGCCGACTTATTTTCCCTTGAAAACAGAAAACCTCTCCAGTGTACAGTACTATCCTACGCTCCAGTGAAAGACCACAGGAAAATACATCGGCCAATAGACGATAATACCGCGGTCCCTATATTATTATTGGAAAGAAAGAGGCGCCTACAGCGAAATGAACTGTCTGACAGCATACATTATACATCCATGAATGTGCGTTATTTTATGAGTCGCATAGAGGAAGTCGCAGACGCGTCTGACACCCGAAAGGTTTATAAGGTGGTGAATTTCCGAACGAAACGAGATTTCCCGTTTGGCCAAACGCAAACACCAATGGTCTCGGGGGATGGACACCAGAATATTATTATTAACATTATTATTATTAATAATACTACCGTCCCATCTTCCAGCCTTTAGCACAAGATTGGTCTACAAGAAAAAGTTTCACATTTCACACACTGCGCAGCGCTAAAATGCCAAGTCTCATACGGATCACAACCCTATTTTACTTCACAAAGATCCTACTCAAAAAAAGTGACTCAAATACACAGAAAAACCTCTTCGTGTTTTCTTTTCTTGTGTGCTTTGCTGTGCCTTACAGTTGGTACCGGTATAAAAATAGTTCACACCAAACATAGGATGAGCAGCAATCAGACCTTACAAAGATTCACTTTTATTATTTTTATTCAGAAACGAACCCTACATCAATTATGTGATGTCAGAAAGTAAACAGACATCTCACGATAAGTCTTTATGATTCCGATATGTTCCAGCTTACAGTAAGTATACAAAACTAGTCTAGACGAAACACAAAGATACACAGCGATCAACCGGCAGGTCACACACAGACATTATTGCCTGGAAAAAAATCTACAGCAAAAAATGTGATACCAGAAAGCACACACAGACGTCCATGAATGTTTCTTATTTATTGTGATGACCACTCCGAAGTAATCGAACACTTGGCGGGATACATCCCTTAGGAATACTGCCGATTCGTGCGAAAAATATTGACGCTTTTGCACATGCACATGAAAAGACCACAAAAATTAAGTGAAAGGTGTCTGGGAGTAAGAAATCGTAAGAGGAAATGGGGAGAAAATCAATAAGCAATTTAGCATTCACTCACATGTAATCATTTTCTCTCCTTCCCTTATCCTCCAGATGTACTTTTCCTTCAGGAGAGCTAAATTTACAGACCGAAGTCTTCATTCGTGTGTGTATGCGTTTTTTCTTAAAACTTGTTTTTCTTTTTCTCTTCCTATAATCCATCTATCCTTCTTAACCCTCTCTCTCTTTCCTAACATGTTTTCCAAGTTTGGCGAGTCCCCATCCCTTTTTTTTTTTTTGTGGCTCTTGAGGAAAGATTTTTGCATTGGAACTTTGGAAACATCAGATGGCTCCAGGCATTAACTGGAAATGATTGACGGGTTTGATCTTGTTTCAGTACCACTGAAGATGCCCGGAGCGACAGGGAGAAACCCCTGAAATGGAGAAATCGTCATAAAAAGACCCCAAGACGTCCTAAAATAAACACTGAAAAAGGACCGAAATGTCAGGTAATCTGCTTTCAACTTTTCATTTCCCCAGTATTCTGAAACAAGGCTTCGGGGGAAGAGGGTCGGAATTAATCGGAGTGATTTCCTCAAACGCCACTCGCAGTCTCGAGACAGGAATGCGATCTAATTGATTTCCCTCCATGTTACTCTTTTCGTCCAAAGTTTCCACAAAGCGGAGAAGTAGCGAATTTGGACAACTGGCGAAACAGGACTCCCAAGTACATTCCTGCGATCAGCCAAAGCGTCCAGCTTCGCAGACGCTGCTAGTTGATCGATTTCGATTTCGAATGTGCATGCGTTCAAACAGTTCAGAAGAATGTTAAATGTTTCTTTTAAAAAAATGGAACTTGGATGTAACATTCGCCTTCATCACTATCCCCCTCCCCATCATTCCCTCCTCTAATAAAAAAAAAAAAAGGGTCTAATTGGAAGGAAACCATGATTGGAAGGGAGGAAGAAATGACGTGGGTTCTGACGCCGGCCGCTGTTGTGGTCGTTGAGGATGACAGTGATTTCAAGCTGCGGCCATTCAAACTGATAAGGTCAGGAAGAAATAGCCATCACGTGGAGCCATGTTTGCACGGCCTAGAGAGGAAGCATTCATGCTCACACGCTCTCTTCCAATCTCCTTCCGACGTATATTATTATTATTTGCTCACGCAACACTGAATGAATGTGTGAAATGTGTCGCATGCACGCGCACACGGACAGGGAAGAAAGTGATGAGTGATGGATGGAGGCAAATAAGGACCAGGAGTGACTGTCATAGTGGAAGGATTTCTTTCCAAACAACCAACAAACAAATCGCTACAATGACTGCTTCCTGCAACACTTATGTAACATACATTTCAAAATGGCACTTATCAGATTGTTGCACCAAACCGTCGGAAAAATAGGCGGTAACACCCACATTCTAATGGATGGGGAAACTAAACAAACACAAAAACAAGACAGCCTAGCCTTTTTTTTTTCTGTCTCTTTCTTTCTGATATTCTGACCTACTGCTTCGTTATGTGTATGCAAGCAAGACTACACAATTTACCAACATTATACACAAAGACCACGCAGAACAAGAGAGAAGGAGAGGAAGAGTGAGTTTCTCTCGTTGCCACTGACCCAGTTCACCACTCATTTCTATTCATGCAAAAGAGAGAACGAACGAAACAAATTCGCCACTTACTGACACCACATTAATAATCTACTCGAGAATCCAAGACACAGAGTTTTATCATCCATTAACGATACCAATCAATCACGCACAACACTTGCATATTCGAGAAGCGAGGGAGGAAACCGCAAGAATAGCGAAAGGCAAAGCTTTCCATAGCAACGCGGTTGTTTAAGACCAGCCAAAATGTCTTCAACTACGGCTTCCGACTTCCGTAATAACAGAAAGAAGCAGAAGATTCCCCTGTCAGCCGTCCCCTCGTCAAAACTGACGGCCAAAGGATTATAGGAAGGGGTGTCCCCCCAGAGAATCTCTATCGGCCGTTCGAAAATTGATAAAATATGACGCAACCGAAGTATGGGTCCCCAAGTGGGAAATGAAAATAGTTAAGACTGCGTAACTGGTTTGCTTGTTTCCTGTGCGCCTTTCAGACATCTTATTAAGGAACAAAACGGTTAGCGTGACCGGGGACTGTCTGGGTACGCGACAGGTCCATAGATTACCATATCGTGCCCGGGACCTCTTGGGCCTCATGGAGATAGACTAACGAGTAGCAGAAATGTGCCGAATCCCATGGACTTTACATAGTGAGACCCAACCACGGAAATACCTAAAAGATCTCACGAACTCTGATTTAGAGGACCCGTTCAAACCTTCGAGATAATAAGGTGTTAGGGATCTTGGAAAAATGTAGTATTTAGATGCAGGACTGCCACCCTGCTTTGTACTGATGAAATAAAATATTATTATCGATATGGAACAATTAATAATAAGGCTCAATAACTAGAGATAACCGTAGTTGCCTTTTTTTCCTTGCAGGATACAGATTATTTGCTGGTACCTAAGCTTTTTGAAAAATATGAAACAGGACCATTTTTTTAATCGCGGGAAGTTATTTTAACGAGTTCCAGGTTCATGTGCAAACTTCAATCCTTGACAAAAATATCATTTTTACCGTCTAGTACATTAGATTCGGGATCAAAGCTTTACAAACGAAATACACCTGTCTTTTGAAAGCTCGAAGTTCGAGGTCGTGAATTGCCGCTGCATCTACTGTTCTGTTTTGAAGGAGTTTACTGTAATATGGCCACTGCAATCCGTATTAAAATGTCATGAATGTTTCAAATATGCTGTCATACGCTTCTTCTAACATTACAAATCTCTTTTCATAAACACCAAACCCGATACGATATCAAAACTTGGACTGGAATTACATATCGTTTTCAAAACTAACCAAATCAATCACAGTTGCCCAAACGCAAGGCCGAAGCCTTGAGCTTCTGGAAATTATAAAAATATATAGATGTCTTCGAAATAACTTCAGCCGGACGAGCCCGGCTGAAATGCCAAAGATGTATAAAAATTTATGGTCGTAGTCAAAGTGGCATCCACGGACACATCCAAAGATACTACGTGAGCCATAAACACTTGCACGGCCCTGAAAACTGTAACCATGCGATCAGACGTTAGCCGGAGTATTTCCAACAAGATCCTTTCGCCCTTTTTTTTCCCAACAACAAGAAGAGAAAAAAAAAAGAGAGCGGAGCAAAGGGACTCGCGTTGGAGAAGTGTTGTTGTTGTGTATCCTTAAGCTCCATCAAACTATCCGTAAGTCACACAAATATCAGTATTTATGACAAGAAGTTTTGGGATGACCCATAAACAATCATTCTTGTCTTTGAGTAGAACTGGACGGGCATTACACTTTACAGCCCAGACTTGATCGTGTTTTTGCGCAACGTCGTAATGTAGCTGTGCCCATCGCAGTCGATAGGTCTTGATGTATAGGGACGGCCAAATTCAGCAATTCTTAGACGGCCAGGATTCGCTACGTTACGGCTGAAGTTTCTCTTAAGATCCCGAAGAAGTTAATGTTTGCAAAGCAAATACGTGAAGCCTGTTATGCGGCTCAATATTAAATGTCTTGAATCAGCCGCGGTTTCTCTGGAATTAATTTCATTTCGCCTCTTTTCATGGTTTTGTTTTTTCAAGAATACGATTATGGTTATCCTCCGTTGTAGTGAGAGGCTACAGGTCATGGAGAAAAAGTTTGTTTATTCCGGGGAACAACGAAGCACCAATACCCTTCGCATGGTTCAGAAGGGTCGCAATATTGAAAGGAAAGCTCAGCAGCGGAAAAAAAATGTTCCCATCTGCAGTGATAGCTTGAGTTAGTTTAGTTTACTTCCTTTTAATATCGCGAGTCTTTCAAGCTCTGTCACTCCCAGAGCAGTTGAGATGAGGATGAGAATAATCTGAAAGCTTTCTCTCTCGTAGAGAAAAAGAAAAAAACTCATGGGATACATACTTCGTCAGAAGATAGAGCAACGTCATGACAGAAAAACACGCCGGGATTTTTTATCAGCTGAGGGATATGGCACTTTCGTTAAATAATGGGCTTTGAGGGACAGCCGTAAAAAACCCCCCAGAAATTCGGTTTATCAGGAGCCGTTTCCATCACCTTAGAATGCAGCGCTGGGCTCAAATATGACAATCAAAGCACTCTTTCGGTGATATGATAGCATCAAAATTCAAAGACTCCATATTTCGGCAGATGTGATGAACTATCAATGTCTATTTTATCGTGAAAGATATTGCATCTAATAAAAAATATGTCACACGATTCTGTAAAGATCGTGATAAAAGTTACTTTAGATCATAAACATTCTGGCAACCCGACCTTTAGCAACCTGCTATTGTAACTGGCTACCAGACACAACAGTCATTTCAGCAGTGCGTGTCAAGTAACCTGCAACCTTTTGAAGAACGTTTATTATCCATTCTCATTTAACTCTTTTCAGCGAAGGGGGAAAAAAAACTTCAGAGCAAAGCACTTTGTTTATTCCAAACAATTCTTGTTATGTGCTCATGTGAAGAAACTTAAAAAATAAAAACAAAAACGCGGAAGAGGAAGCCAAACTTTTCTTTTCCATAAAAACAGACTGCGTGGCTGTGGTCTGTCTTCCGGTAATACGGAGCTAAAATCGCGTATCAAAACCCATTTGCGTAAATGGGAAACCTTTGAAGCAATTTTTGTCCTCACGTAATTTAGTTCTCAAGTCGTGGGGAAGAAACGGGTTGTTTTTGTTTCGTTTTTAGTCTCAGCCTTTTGTTTTCTTTTTGCTGACTGGCCTTTACTGATTCAATCAATGCGCTTATAGAAAACAAAAGAGGCGCCCGCAGTATTTATTTCTTTCAAAGCCAAATGACTCACAAGATCCATTGGACATGGAGCGACGACGGTATCTGACGAAGTGGCATGTTGGAATAATTTATCAGCAAACGCGATCTCTTTATACTTCAGGAAATTAAGAGCTTAAAGGAGAAAAACTGACAGACGGGCAGACTGATGGACACATACAACCTGTTTGAAGACGGAGCTAACATGAAGAGAGGTCTAACGAGACGTAATCAAAGAGCAAGAATAAAGAGGAGCACAATGGTTAACTTTTTGTAAGCACATCCACAATCCATATAATTCGTTCTCGTCCATGTACGTCCAGTAAACAAATTAATGTCAGCATCAAAGAGAATAAAGAACTATAAATAGATATCCAATACGATCTTCAATCAGTGAATGTCTTACCTGCAGCTTGAACTGCTTGATGAATAAATGACAGAACACACCATGTCATTTCACCTGCACGTCCCAACTTTCACGATGAGTTAGTAACAAAACACATCTTGTCATTTCATCTAGAGCATCCTAAACTTTTTAGTGAATTATTGACAAAACATGCTTTGTCATTTCACAAGCATCCTAATTTTCTCGGCGATTTAGTGACAAAACATACCTTCTTATCATTTCACCTGTAGCTCTCTAAAGCCTTTGGGCAAATAAACGACAGAACACATGTTGTTACTGCAACCTGCACAAGGTGAGCTCAGATCGAAGCCACAAGTCCAGAACAGAGAAACCTTAGTGATCTATCGTATTCAACTAGATATCCTTTTTTTTCTTTTTAGCCACGCAGAGGCACCACACATGCCCACTGTATGTGGTCACTCACCACCACACTGTCCGAAAATTGGATTGGCGGGGGCAGAACCCAAAAGTGAGAGCATCGGGGGCTACAGGGCGGTGACTTTGTCCGCGGACCCCTCATTTCCCTGAGCCGAAATTGGCCGCTAACCAGGCGTCACAGGGTGGAAGTCTTTAATATGTTTTGCTAAGCCGTTTCAGGATCACCGTCTTTGGACGCACGGTAGCGCCATGAGAAATTGATTTCACGCCAATGATCTCACAAGAATGAGAGGTGGAATGAGCGAAGGAAAGAGCGACAGAGCGACCGAATGATGGCAAGGCAAGGCAAGGGTGAGAGACAAGGTTGCTACTACTACAACCCAACGGAAGAGACCAACCAACTGCTTACACCGCCGGTGGCAGCGGCTGGTGAAGCGCGTGCATGACAGTAGTAATAGTGGTGGTAGTGGTGGTGGTAGATCAACATTAGGAGAGATGCCTGCTGCTGCTGGCGGGCGTGACGCTGTCAGGGACGGGTGTGAGCGTGCGTGGATGTGGTGCCGGATCTGGTGCTGAGAGTGGTGGTGGTGCTGTTGGTGACGGCGGTGGGACAGCGGCTATTAAGTGGAACAGTGTGATCACTCATTGTACTGAAGATAATCTATATTTGTAAAGGGTGGCTACTAAAAAGATTTTTACCCAGTTTCAAAGATTGACAACTTTACTAGTTCTAATTCAATTTCTCCGAAACTTGGTACACATCAGCAGCTAGATACTAAGTATAATGCAAATTTCAAATGTTTAGATGAAAATAATGCCTGTGACACATTTTAAAGAAAACGTGTTTCATAACAGCATGCCTGGTGTGCATTTAAGCACTGGCCCTGGCGCTTGGAACAGAGAGGGATGGAGAGAAAGAGAAAGAGATGAAGAAAGAAAGAAAAAAGAGAGACAGAAATGAAAGAGAGGGAGAGAGAGAGAGAGAGAGAGAGAGAGAGAGAGAGAGAGAGAGAGAGAGCGCCCCAGTATAAGACTACACTGAACAGCTTCAGCAATGCGTGCCAGAATGAATAGTTACAACATGGAGGTAAATACTGAAGACAAGTCTATGCCACTGCTGGCAGTTTTGATTGCGAACAGTCGACACACGGCAATATCGATAAAAGTTACAAATAACAATATCAAATACTGAACAGAACAGACGTTCGTAGCTCTCAGATATTTACTAACAGAATACTGGACGACGTTTTATTATAGATGACTGGTGCTGATGAGAAAGAAAGAAAGAAAGAAAGAAAGAAAGAAAGAAAGAAAGAAAGAAAGAAAGAACAACCGCTCTCAGAATTTTAATCGTTATCATTTCCTCTTGATGTGCCAATAAATTAATTTCAAACGAATCACGGAACTTATTGCTTCCTTAATGGTGTCGAGCCGTGACCTAGATTCACCCACAAGCAACTGCTCAGCTAAAAATTCAGGACGCTGCATCGAGCGATGCTAATAAAAGTTGGAGAGANGAAATCAAAGTTGTCTTTAACAAACCCCTATTCAGTAAAGTACAGCCGAAAAATCGAGCTAAAATGTTAGCTGAAGTGGAGAGGTTTACATCGCTGCAATCGCAGTAAAGAGACCGTGAAAACATTTACTGACAAACTAATGTTATACTTGATTCTGAGCATACTACCCGGCTACTGTCAAATTCTTTGTTCCTGTAGAAATGTGTAATAAACTGTATCAACACCGTGTTGTTCAAATGAAAGCAATCGGGGGAAGCGAAGCTGATAAGTTTTTGTACGTGTAAACAAAGTAGGATAACCAGTAATTAGATAGATTATCTTTCCTGAGTTTCGAAAATGCTTGTTATTTTGCACACTTCTCAGTGAACAAAGGTGAAACTTTTTTTTTTTTTTTGTAGCACAGCCAGAAAAAAAATCAGAATATATCTTAGCAAATGCAACTCTGGCGAGAAAATTCAGGCGCATTTTATTTTGTGAAATGTGATTATGGACCTTCATCTCATAAATAACACGGTATCCTTACCAAAAAAAAAAACCAACAACCTGGCTTTAGTCTAAGACCATGTTCGAAGTACAGTGACATTTTGCTCATTTCCATTTGAAATGCAAGTGATTAATCTGCTCTCACTCCAGGTTTACAAGAAGAAAAGGAAAAGGGAATGAGACAGCAAAAAAAAAAGGTGAAGCTATGAGTTAAAGAGACGACACTTTTGTTGCAGCTCCACCAATTGTTGTGCTGCTGCTTCACTAATATTATTTGTGTCGTTACTCCATTTGGTGTTGCTGAATGAGGCGTTGGGGACAAGTCCCCTTCATTGTTAGTTTATGGTGTAAAACACATCACTCATCATATAAGGTATACACACGTTTATTGCTGTACAAGAAAGTCCAAGTGTACTATGTCACATTATTATAATAATCATTCATAATCCAGCAATCATTTTATAGTAATTATTACGTAGTGATTCTAGTCCTAGTCCTACTTTTAGTTTTTGTACAAGGGTGAGCATGCAATTTTTATACCCTTGGCTACAGTGCCGGCCATTGGCTGAACTCATGTATCATTCCAAAAGTGACGCTATTTCTATACAAGGGAAAGGGGGTTGTACGTCCACCCAGGACCTCTATGCTTGGTCGGGCTAGTATGACCCCTGCTGTGTCGACCCGACTCAAGCCACTAACCTGACAACTATATTTATGGTGATCTTTTTTAGAGCGAGCCAATAACCTAACTATTACACTTTGGACTGAAAGAAAACTAGACATGGAGAAAGGCATTACAAAATCAAGCAAACAAACAAACAAACAAACAAACAAAACAAAAAACGCAAAGGAACAAAGAAGCCAATGAAACCATGAAAAAATAGAAACAAGAGTAAACGAAGAAAAAGAGCGATTACACAGAACGATCGAGATACTCCACTACATGCAAGGAGAAACAACAAACGAAAAGATTGCGCACATCGTAAATAAATCAAGAGACACAACAGCTGGTATAAAGAGGCAACAAGAGGAAGAGACATGAAAAGACCTGAACTTCAATCCACTTCACATTATTTAATGAGACTCTTGCTCTAGACATTTAACATACCTTCACCTCATTATCTGAAGCCTCCAGAGTATGTGTTAGTGTATTTATCTCAACCAATTCCAAACACCTTTTGTACTCAAAGTCCTCAAGTTAAAGCGCTACATTCAATACTCGGTTGATTAATCCACATGACAAAAGGGTCCATCTCCCCCATTATTTATCTCTCTACATAAGAGCCCGAAATATGAATTCCGATGTCCTGCTGCGATATTGCTCCTGATCGGGAGCGCCATCCATTGTCGGCTGTCGAGATCTTGGCAAACATGTTAATGAAGGTAACTTAGAATCTTAGAACGCACTCGAAGCCAAGCGTAGTTTGTGTTGAATTATGTAGGCCGCTGATATATTTACTAAAGGTCTGAAAGTTGCTTCCCTGCTGTTTCATCTCTACTTGAGATTACAATATCATCATGTAGGGAGACTGTCTGATCCATCAATGCGAACACAAAAAGTGCTGTTAGAATTTCTAGTTCAGGACCTTTTAAAACTCAAATATTACCCTTGAAAAGAACGAGATAGGATAAAGACTAGGCTCAATAAAATATATTATGCTAATGAATATCTTTACTTGCATATTTCACTCATTTTCATCATGCACGATACTACTTCGAGGGCAGACTTAGCTTTCCTTTAAAACATGTCATGTGCGGAAAAAGTTAGGTGACTGGGTAATCTGTTAAAGTTACATGATTATACATGATTTAAACCATTCTTTCTGCATGGCATAATTTGCTACACTACAAACCATCATATTCAACGGAAACGTAGTCTCCCGAGTTTGCTTAAATGCAGCCTAACAGCACAGAATGATGTTGCAACACGCTGACTCTTCGCTGACTAAAACGAGTCAGAGTGCGACGATTTTACTGTCGACTCTTTGTCAACACACATCCGATTGAATGCCATCTCTTTTTGAGTAGACTAACTCTTTTGTGTAAACTCTTTACACAAAACTCGTTAAGTCAGTATGTACTTCATAATCTCAACGAAGGCGTAAGATAGTTTTCCTTTTTTTCTAGGTCTTTCATTGTCAAGTCACGATGTACCTGGTTCATCGCACTGGTTAGCTTTTACCTTCCATACAAAACCCGTGATGTTGACAGCAGGTTAAAGACAGCTTTATTATACTATACCACTCAACTGACTTCGTCCAATACTCATCCCTTCCAACACTACAACACACCCTAATGATTGATGAGCACATAAGAAAATGAGCACACCAACATTTGTTAAGTCACGTATCGAGCCTGTGGGATCCTTTCAGCTATCGAGAAACAAAACAAAAACACTTCCTTGTCCTACAAGCAATATATATGGACACCCTTATAGTTTGCCTTTTATAGATTGTTAATATTCATTATGAAAGATGGAAAATACACTGAGAGCCTTGCACTTTTCAAGTGAGGAGATGAACAACATCTAAATAGGGAAATGAAAAGTCCTGAAAAGGGTAATATAATGTTTAATAAATATGCATGCGCTCTGAGAACAGCAACAGCAAAAGCCCTAATGTTATTTTTGTTTGCTATAAACATCCTGTCTACTGTCTAATAGCTTCACATATGCTCAGCCATATTTCTGTTAGTCATGTATCCCTCACATGTCCGTCGGAAGAATCTCTCTAAGCCTAGTATCCAGCTCTCTTGTGAGGCTTTAAAGTAAAACCAGGGATGGTTTCAAAAGACCAGGAACGCTTTTTCGAGGTGGGAAATACCAAGTTACAACCGGGTGTCAAATAATAACAGAAATAGTAGTGTACAAAACGTATATATAATGCACCACTCTACCTGCATGGCAAAGATGTCTGTAACAAGGAAACGAATTCCCAATATCCAGTTTCCTAAAAGTGATTTAAAATGCGTAAGGTTTCACAGCAATTCTCTTCATGTTTGAGCTTTGATAAATTCATTTTTATAAAACATCTGAAATTCCAGCTAAGACACATTCAACACTATTAAAAAGTAAAAGAGAATTATTTCACTAGGTTTACTGCTGAAGTGGTATAAACTATGCCCTGAACATCATGGTAGCACCGGACCGGACTCTCAACGAAACACAAATGAATGTTCTGGTTCAACAGAGCACAGATAACTTCGTATTTCAAAGGACTGTTTAGTAGCTAAACTACTTGACCCGCTTTCAGCACGAGACCAAACGTTATTGAACTACTCATCTAGAACAGATTGATTGGAACATTCAATATTCTTAAGACGTTAGTGACCCGAATAAGAGCTCAAAAACATCCCAAACGTCCCTAACCCTGCGGTAATTAATTGAAGCAACTTATGCCCCGATTAATCCGCCGTCTCCAGCGGAGGGACAATGGCCTCTGATTGGCTGTTCCACAATGTTTGATCACTCTCTCCTGGATGTCATCCTGTACTATTTACTCCACAGATAACCGCCCGTTTCATTGAGAATCGTCGCTTAAGTCCTTGTGAAAACCACAAGAGCTCGTCTTTCAGTTGCACTGGCTTATCATGCAAGACCACACGGACATACACACACGCGCGCTCACATCTTAAAAGGTCTCCGCGAGTGAGTAAAGGTGTTCAAACAGGCTCATCCCCCTTAAACATGTCTCCCCCTCTGCCTCAGCTTGGCTCGAGTGTTAGTCCAGTAAATACGTTGTCTTCTTTGCAGAACCAGCGAATTTCAACAAAGCTGCGTGCGGCAGCAGCAACTGCAACGACCAGATTGGGACTTTGAAGTTTCGCAATGCGGCGTCAAGACATGAGGCACTCTGCTTGCTAAACTATAGCTAAAGATGGCATTTCATTGTACGTGTAGGCAACTTACAAGAGTACTTTAGACGTATCACCTTCTCCTGACATTGCCGCATGCGCACTTTCTGGTATATATTCAGCAAAGAAGAAAGGATGCGGATGCCATCATCGAGTTTCTCTATTCGCCAATTTCTTCATGCAGTTAAATAGATTAGTCTCTCGTTAAATCGAATTTAAGTAGTGTATAATGAATTTAGTGAGGATCAAACAAAATCTTAGTCTACTAGAGAGTGTACAGTGATGCATGTATCACCAGTTAGGACACAGGCACAAAAATGCACAGAGTGTTCAGACTGCTTTATCATATCAACGTATAAGGAAACATCTGAAGTGTGAATTCAATGTATGTACGAATATCCGATGTGTCAGTCTGCCATAAGCATCAACGGACTTAGCGAGCAAGATACGATATCAAGTTACTACAGGACGTTGTAACTTAATGTCAATTTCCGTCACTCACGAATGTCTTTGAATTTATAATGAAGCTTTTAATGAAGACAAAAACAATGCTTTCGTCTCTGCGATGCAAGATTTTCCTTCCTCATGCTTTTCAATAGTCTATACTCTAAACATCTCCTGCAAACACTACATCTTCAATTTAGAAAAAAAAAATTCTGGCCTTAAGCCTTACCCAGCAAGCACTGATTACCTAGCAGGCACTGCGGCAATCGATCAACGATGCAGTTGTGTCACAGAATCAGACAACGGCCAAACGTGACTTGAATTTTAAAACAGAACGCAACTACTATTGATTGCTAATTTCAGCCCAGAGACCAATGCCACTTGCAACTAGATACCAGCACCGAAGTCTTAAAAAAAACCTTGACAGCTCTCTGACTGAAAACTGCATGAAGATATAAGCGGTAGAGAGCTTTGATTTCCAAGTTCGGACTTCCACGGAGAGTAAAGGCAGAGGTACGCATTTCTTGGTGTTACGATCATATCGCAAATTACGATTAGATTATTGAAGAATATTAAAAACCTTAATCGTAACGTGCAGTATAACTGTAATGCTTGAAAATACCACATGCGCATGCGTACCCACGCAATAACTCCCTGTGAGAGATCCGAACCGGAAAAAAAAAGCTTGCTTTTACAGTTATATCATCTTCCTTTACGTGGAGGCAGGAACATGTCTTCTACCTTCCTGATTTGTAACTATATTAACGTTAACTAAACTCTGTCACAATGTTATTTCATTCCTGTTTGGGATGTAGTTTTTCTCAAAACACAACAATGATATGAGCCAAGCCTGAAGATCCAACCAACACCTTCCAACCAGGACGTTTTTCATTTGAATTCGTGACCATTATTTGTTCCCCCATTTTGGTCTTTCTTGACAATTTATTTTCTTAGTCCGGATCATAATATAAGAGCCCAGGATTCTAATTCTTTAGTCTGGATAGCGCAAAACAAAAACATGGGACACCCATATTTCTAGGACATGAGATCTGGCACCCGTTTCCTTGTCTTCCAGCCCACTATCTTCCACTTCCACCCCTTCCCCGTAAATAGGCGTGTGAGTACTGCGAAAATGCGTGTCACATAGCAGCGAAGTGCGCGAGGGGCGTACATACAAACTTCAAAAAATATTTGCTCACCCAGTGAAAGGAGTATGAACCACTCTTCAAAAAGTGTAGAGGACATCTCGAGAAGCCCATCACCACTCTTGAACCTTACTCGCCAGTTTGTCTGAAGAAAAGGGGCGAGAACCCAGGGTAAACACTCAAGACTTCATCAGGGGAAAATTAGTCAATAATTCCGTTTTCCCGTTTGATCACCGCGACTATCATATTCCTGCCGGCATTGTCTTCTGCGACCACCAGATCCCCTCGATGGGGGGAACTAAAGGCTTTTTTTGGGGGGGGGGGGGGGGGGGGNGGGGGGGGGGGTGGGAGGCAAAAATGAGAGTGAGTACTGAGTTATGCCTTGCCCCCAGGATAATGTGGGACACTGAGGATGAGTACTAGAGAATTTGGGTGAGAGCGTACAATCTTGTTATGCCGTGAGAAAACAGAAAAATAGGCAGAAAAGAGTTTTGAAAGAGGGGAATTTTGCTGGATGAGAGTAAATGTCATGGTCAACTACTGGAAAATGGAGGTTGGCGGGCGGGGGAAGAGAGAGAGAAAGAAAAGAAAAGAAAAGAAAAGAGGGTCATATAATAGAATGATCAGGAAAAAACTACAGAGGCAAATTATTTCCATAAGTGATGTTACTGACACATACACCCTATGTCATTATATGAATCATTTGTTTGGCTATGGAGAAAAATGGCAGCTGTGCGTGTAGACTACGGTAGTCCATGTGCTTTGAGAGTATGGGTGTGAGGCCGATGATGGCATTTCGTAACGTCTGGGAAATAGTTATTCATGCTTCTGTAGTTTTAACTGATTGTGTGGAAAACAGAGAGAAAGGGAGGGAGAGAGAGAGAGAGAGAAAGGGCAAAATATGAACTGATTGTTAAGAACATTGTTATTGTTTGTTCATTTGCAACAAGCTGTTGTCGGAGCTGAATAAACAAATTGTTACTGAGACAGCGCGACATCACAACAAAAATTCTCCAAGCACAAATCTTCAAAACTGCCATCACCTCAGGACAAAATAATACAGTCAAACCTCACGATCCCGAACCCTCAGATTCTCAAGAAACCCGTATATTATTAAACTGTAATGCTCTGATCCCGAGTTTCTAATCTGTATCAAAGTCCACTCCCAAATTCAAACATCTCGCTGACTCGAAATTACTAAATGCTCTTCTGGACATCACGTTTCAGGGTTGTGCACAAAATCTTCAAGACTGCTGAAAAATTTGTCTCTCAACCAGAGAATCGCTACATAAAAAAAGGGGAGCCGATCATTCGCTTTCTGTTACTTTGATACCGATTTTAATAGTGTGAAACAGAACAAAGTACTGAACCCTTTTATCACACATGCATGATCGGCAACAAGCTATCATAGAGCAAAATGATGTACCCCTATCGCAAGCAGAATCCTAACGCACCGACATGCTTTATTCTTTTACAATCTTTCTTCCTTCCTTTCTGCAGCAGGAAAGGCCGTGGTCATGCCAGAGTATTTCATAACGGCCGACTTGATCTGATGGTCGTCACCGGAACTAAGCAGTACGATCTCTTTTCCTGATTAAGGCCTTTGCACGTTTCAAAACGTCACGAAAGCCATTTATCTATGCAGACTCTAAGACCCAGAATCCAATTTCGGAATGAGAACAGATGGTGAAACCGTTGCAGCCATGCCTGGCCAGTTGAAATTCAATACTGGTGGCGAAAGAAAATAAGGAATTGAAGTTTTCAAAGATAAATTAGCAGCTCCAGCTACACAAAGACACACGGTGGAAATAGCTTTCAAATTTTCTCATTAACTTAACAAGTACCACCAACGTTGGACAAGCACTTGATCTATTTTTGCTTCCAGGCAATAAATTTAATTTTTCTCCCAGTGTTTTATGCCTTTGGACAGTGTAGCAACACGAAAGATATCGATCGAGTATTGATTTTTGGATCTGAACCAGATCACAAGTCCTGATACCCATTCACATCGGCTACAGCGGAAGAAACAACAGCAACATAATTGATTACATCGCATAGTAACACGTGAGGAGATGCTTAATCGAATTCTGAAACAAAGATCTATTATTTTGTGGTTTCTTTAAATAGTACGTTTGAATACTTAAAACTGGGTTACATAATTTCAGACAAATGGAGCGATAAATATAGCTGATGAACAAAGGTTGCTGCCGTAGTGTCTTGTAGGCAACGTGGTAGTTTCTCATAGCAATTCATACCAATATCACATGGATATATCCAGCCACTGTACTTAATCTGAATCTATTCTGAAGCAATCTTCTTTTCTAGATTCTTATCGCTTATCTAAGATGGACAGGAAAGATGCTCAGTAGTACATGGACTATCTATAGCTGGTCCGCCCTTCCCCCAGTAGTCTTGGCACTCCCACAGCTCTAGTCGTCTCACCTTCAGACACAAAGCATTAAACAATTCGGTAAATTTAACAAAAATTGATGCGTACTGCATGCTCATAGAAGACTATCAAGGAATAGAGATGAAAAAAATATCTAGATTCATTGTGATTATAGAAATCTATAATTAATAATATATTAGCTGGCCGGCACGTTCGAGCTTCACTCTTGCATTCCTTGAAATTTGGAACTACACTATGTATAAGTATGTTTGTAATTTAACTGTCTATGATGATATACTGTCTAATCTGCCGTGTCTGTCCCACAATATGTTAAATGTGATTTTGATCGCCCACATACCGTCTAGCACGGTCTAGGCACGCTTAATAACTCTGTTAAACTTATAGAACTTCATTCCAATTCCATCACTACTAATCAGAAAACACGGAACCAATAACTGTATGTCCATAAGTTACAGCAGCTAAAGACACTAGTAATACTAGTATTTTTATACTTTCAGTTATTTCTACAAGAAGCATTGATCCCGAAGCCTGAAAGGTATCTCCACCATCACTATCATTAAACTAACCTCGGTGAAGTATCTTGAACTTGAACTCCCCGCACCCTTCTCTCACCCCTCCTTCCGCTTCCAACCTTATCATACAACTCCCAGACATCTGCTCAAAGTTCATTCCAAACGCCTTAAGAAGGACGAGCAAACATAAAAATAAAACAACATCGACCCAGCATCTCAAATGGCACCTCGACGGGAAAGACACACGACAAACATTTAAAATTTAAACACAGCCGACACTCTCAAAAAAACTCTGCATTAAATTCAAGTGTCTCTGAGTATCTTTTAGACACCATTATTCTCCTGTTCCTCACAAGACCTTGCAAACAACAGACTGTAAGATTCACACCTTAAGAAAAATGCATTAAACATAAAAATATGTTGAGATGGATATGAGACGCTCGAAATATAGGCCTATTTATTATCTTTTTGTAACGATTGAAGACATGCGCTTTTTTTTTTAAAAATTACAAGAGGCCTTCGTACAAAACATGTATTTCATTTCAAGAAGTTCGTTATATGGTGGTCTACAATGGTATGTTAATGTTAGATAAACGCACGACAGGGGTGAGAAGATGGAGAGAAAGACTAAGAGAAGGGAGCACGCAGAAAGTCATTCCGAAAGTGTACACTGTAACCACTACAGGATCTCATGAAATTGTCAATGATGAAAGTGCAAGGACAAACCTTACATCTCCCTCTATCTTTCTCTCTCTCTCTCTCACTCTTACTCACACAAATACTTCCTCCCTCCCTCCCTCCTTCCCTCACACAGACAGACACAAAGCGAGAAACTGTCATCGAGTACTTTTACACACAATATTCTCCACTATCACTATCATCACATTAACCTCGGTAATTCCCCTCCCCTAATTCAGAAAACAATATCCTCCCTCCTAAAATGATAGCCCACTACACCTTGTCAATACTTTTAATAACGAAAACATTTTGCTGGGCAAACTTATCTTTAGAAAATGGTCAATTTTTACACATCTGTTCGTTCTCAAATCCCACACACATGTAATTGGATCTCCTGGCCAGGGCGGCGTGAGCCTCTCTGTCGTATTATGCTGTGATTGAGCTTCTCCTCGAAATATCAACTCTGAAGCCCCTGTCCGTATTTTTGTTTTTTGGTCTTTAAAGCTGCGCCGTCCGATCGTTACCGTGGGAGGACAAGCCCCGCCTACAAATGGCCGTGGACACTGCACCAACTCAGAAGATTTTGCTTTCGTGTTTAATATAATTATTAGTCGTACTATTATTTTTACAAATCTATGTATGTATGTATGTATGTATGTATGTATGTATGTATGTATGTATGTATGTATGTATGTATGTATGTATCTATCTATCTATCTATCTATCTATCTATCTATCTATCTATCTATCTATCCTACGAATAGTAAATGAACGACTTGAAATTCGGCCTAAAAAAAAAAATAACGCTCCGATGTGAACAATGATGAATTCATCATGCCCCTTCTCTCCTTGTATACCCCAGGCGGGCCTTTAAATAACATTATTATGAAAAGCAGCCATTATTAGAGGCGCAATGTTTCAAGATGCGGGGGCCATTATGTTATTATCTGAGAAAGGAGAAAGTGATTGGAAGAGATGATGAAGTGTGAGCTAAGCAAAGAGGGGATTTAAAGAAAAACACGGGATGCAGAGGCGGATCTGGGATTTTTTTTTCCCGTGGGGAAGTAGGGATGAAGATCACCTGCCTCACAAAGAAGAACAGCTACCGATCAGAGACAACCGTGGAGTACAGCTATGGTGGTAGGGGAGTGCTCCCCTCACCCCACACAAGATGCCGCCACTGGAGAGTATGAAAACGATGATAGGAAAAGGACGGGGATAATGTAACAATTTCTCAGCCAAAATAGAAAACAGAAAACGAGGTACAGCACATACACCCATATTACAAAATCTAACGTTAATAGATATGCGTGGACCGGACTGGACGGACAAATAAGATTAAAAAAAAAAAAAAACTGGAAAGAGCGTACACGTTACCTACAAAAAAAAAATGGTGGAGTAGCGAGCGTCTTTTTTTTTTAAACCTGTTTGAGGGGAAAGGGCAGGCACGGAGAAAACGGGAAAAGAGAGAGAGAGAGAGAGAGAGAGAGAGAGAGAGAGAGAGAGAGAGAGAGAGAAAGAAAAGAGATTGTGAAGATGAGAGAAAGAAAAAACAGCATTTTGAGAGACGGGGTAGAGGATCTGCAGCAGAATTCCGATAGACAGCGATACAAACAAGCGAGAGCGAGACAGGCGAATAGACTTGAGACAAACAAAGTGATGATGATGGAGAAGTGCACAGTGCATTCTCTATATCGATACCGTCTGCAAACACAAAATAAATTTAAAAAATGTTGAATGTCCCTATACTATAGCAGTCCTTTTTTTTTTTTTGACGATGCTGTAACTTTTACAGCTTTCGCGCGGTGAACGTGACTCGCAAAAACTACCTCCCGCGAAGAAAAAAATGTGTGTCTTTGAAGATAGAGAGAGAGTGTACAGTGTCCATTTTCAAAATGGCCTACTATTGGTAAACAATCTGAAGAAGGTCGGTAACCCGACGGGGAATGGAAATACAGTTAATTCTAATTTCTACCCCTAATTATCTTCTTTTTTTTTTAATTAAGCAGTGCGAGGCAAAACCACCAGTTCGACGTTTTTAATGCCAAATTACGTCATTTCAGATTACTCTGAACTTTTTGCACTCATCCACAATGTGAAAACCATAACAACAGTTTGCCAGAAACAGAAAACAGAAACAGTTCGTGAAAACCCATTTCCTCCATTTCGCGGAAATAAAACCCTCTGGGGAAAAAAATAAAAACACACTTCTACGATTCTGTCCACAGCTAATGGCAAAGATATCGTGATTGATACTATAACTAACGTAAAGGGAAGAATAATGCTATCAGTGGCAGCGTGTCGACCTACGTGCATCGAACGAATCAACAGAACTGCAGCTGTCTGAGCCACAATGTAAATAAGGACTTGATTACATAAGCATNTCCGATAGACAGCGATACAAACAAGCGAGAGCGAGACAGGCGAATAGACTTGAGACAAACAAAGAGATGATGATGGAGAAGTGCACAGTGCATTCTCTATATCGATACCGTCTGCAAAAATAAAATAAATAAAAAAATGTTGAATGTCCCTATACTACAGCAGTCCTTTTTTTTTTTTTTGACGATGCTGTAACTTTTACAGCTTTCGCGAGGTGAACGTGACTCGCAAAAATTACCTCCCGCGAAGAAAAAAATGTAATATCTTTGAAGATAGAGAGAGAGTGTACAGTGTCCATTTTCAAAATGGCCTACTATTGGTAAACAATCTGAAGAGGGACGGTAACCCGACAGGAAACGGAAATACAGTTATTTCTAGTTTATACCCCTAATTATCTTTTAAAAAATTTTTTACTGAGCAGTACGACGCAAAACTACCAGTTTGGCATTTTTATTGCCTAATTACGTCATTTCATATTACTCTCAACTTTTGCCCTGATACACAATGTGAAAACCATAACAACAGTTTGCCAGAAACAGAAAACAGAAACAGTTCGTGAAAACCCATTTCCTCCATTTCGCGGAAATAAAACCCTCTGGGAAAAAAATAAAAACACACTTCTACGATTCTGTCCATAGCTAATGGCAAAGACATCGTGATTGATACTATAACTAGCGTAAAGGGAAGAATAATGCTATCAGTGGCAGCGTGTCGACCTATGTGCATCGAACGAATCAACAGAACTACAGCTGTCTGAGCCACAATGTAAATAAGGACTTGATTACATAAGCATAAACCAAACATGTAGAAGATTAAAATGAGACTGTGCAAATGTCTACATCGTAATTTATATTTTAAGTCCCTCCCTCTCCCCCCAAATGAGAATAGCATTAGAGAGGGAAAAAACATAATTAAAAAACAAAGTATCTGCTGATAAGAACGATTTATGGCTACACACATAATAATAGTTATGGGCCATTGCAGCAACATTTTAAGCGGTGTCGACTTTAGTTTGCATGGTTTCCATTCACCATCATTTGCCTAGCAGTTTTGTTTTTAGTCAGTCCCTGCCTTGGACAAAAGTCCTGAGATTTTTTTTTTTTTATATTAACCGCTAAGGTAGTCAAGTATTCAGAATATCTCTAGTAAGACTCCATTTCATACCCTCCCCACCGGCAACCTAGGTTTCATCTGGGTTTTGAAAACCCTGCTGAAGTTTCCAGATTACAAATTACGAAAGTCACTCGGGTATATACTAATAACTGTGTCCATTTTAAAAAAAAAACCAAAACTGTTTATCTGTTTGTCTGGTTGTCTGTCCGTTTGTCTGATTATGTACTGTCCAGTGACAGCTGGTATGTCCATATATTTTAAAAATATTGTTACATCGGACATAAACCTGTGAAATCTGAAAAAAAAAAATGGAAAGAAGGGAAAATGACTAGAAGGGGAGGGCAACGCAAGTTTTTTCTGTCCCAGAATTTTCAGTGCGAGGAATCTGAATGTATTTTCTATACCTTGGGTGTTTTCTTGACAAAAAAAAATGACGCTCATCTGCTGTCTATTCCCCCGTGAAAGCACGTCTAGTTCTGTCTGTTGCCAATATGAACTAAAAGCGCCAGACAATCATAATCTCATTTTGAAAAGAAGGAAACAAAATCCTCTCTTTCACGGGGATTTTATCGCAGTCTCTGCACCGTTTGTTTGGGGTGGTTTACGATGACAGTGTTGTCACATTTTGTGAAGGCATATTAATGGGCGCTTACGTACTTAGGACACAGCGAGTAATACGCACGCACGCACGCACGCACGCACATACATACATACATACATACATACATACATACATACATACATACATACATACATAAAGAGGTAGAAAGAATCTTGAAGAAAGACAAGGCTTCTTGCTTTCTTTATGCTTGCTGTCCGAATTTTTCAGTTCTATGATGCGCTTTCCGCCACACCTTACTAACATTAAAGAAAAAAACAAAACGTCTCTTATAATACAGTTCTGACACAATACACGGATATAACAACGTGCGACAGGACTGTGACCCAGAAGAGCTAATGACATCCTCTATCCATTCTTAAACTAATCTAATCTCTTGACATAAGTACAGTAGAGATTTAGGTAGAACTTCCACGGGGAAGTCTTAATGTCTGACTGGGGTGGGTAACCTGCAATTAGACTAGTATTCTGTAGTCAATACCTAGCACTTTTCTAATATGGGTTACTGCTGAAAGGTGAAACTGGGGCATAATACAAAACCCCTGTATGTTTTTTTTTTCTTTCTCCTTGTCCAAATGA
>JAWQUT010000211.1:1150326-1190445 GCA_033807755.1 Ellobium chinense
GGGGGGGGGGGGGCGTCGGGGGCCGGCGCAATTTACCCAACTGAATTCTGAAGAAACTGTTTAAAAAGAAAGATTTGCTTTCAATAGATTCACAAACCGGTGTCAAAATTAATTCGAGGTTAAACGAAGATGCCATACGAGAGTGATTAAATGACTAATGTGAGAGGAGCAGTAGCAGTTGTAGGCAGTTTAGGACGAAAGTGATTATTATACTTTCCCCAGCATATCAAGCTAATAAAAGTGGAAAGTACAAGTTAGCCGCCAATCACTTTTCCACTGGAACAACAGTCATCAGTGGCTGCACGCATAATCCACACTTTAATTAACTACTGCGTTAACTCAACTTAGTAGTTTTGGAAGATTCCCGTGGTTACCGCAGTGCAACAACTAATCTAAGAATTATGCATATTATGGCCACAGAACTCTTCGCTGGATCCTTGGTTGGTAGACTGTGTATGTATGGGTTTGTCCCGAATGCAAGGAAGCCAGCTCGTTACCTAAGTAATCCAAGTAATGCAAAAATGAGCGTGGTTTCTTTAGTCTCTGCAGAGAAAGTACTCACCTAGGGCAGCCCATAAACGGCCAAGGCCACAATCGTATTATTAAGTCTTTCTGAGTTTGGAAGCTGTCAATCACCTAGGTAACTTATATGCACAGTTCGATAGCCTCACGTATTGATACAGTAAGTCCCACGAACTGGTTTAACAAGATGATGCTTCTACTTGGTCACCACACACAAAACAGCTTATTATCACCATAATCCCGAGCTTCGTGAAAATAATAAATTCGTTCCCCAAAATTAGATTTAAAGTTTCTTCTCGATCGATTGTAATGCCAAGCTGTTGTCACTAAGAGTGTGTATAATTTCAGTGTTTTCATATTCTTTCATCGTTCTTTCAGTCAATATCCAAACCGTGACTGCAAATTTTTGATTCGACCCTTCGCCGCAAAACTGATCCAACACTAGCATTTTACATTATGCAGTAGAGAATGATGTTATTCTTAAATTTCGTTTAATATAAAACTCCAAATTCGCAAACATCACTAAGTGCCGACAGGTACCAGTCGAAAGTCCATAAAATGACATGCTACAAAATGTAAAAGTACCCGGATGGGGGTAGCCACAAATAAAAAAGAAGTGGGCGCACAAAGGTTCTAAGTTAGCCTGGAATTCATATTTAATAAAGTTGAAATGCAAGTTACAGGCTTTCAGCACTGAGGCGAAATATCAGATATACGGTAACATATGGCGTTCTCCGATTCAACCCGGTGTATTATATCTTTAAGTTTCGAGGCTCTTAATTTGCACTACAATGTAATGGTCCCGTAAATATTTTTCACTACGCACAAAAAGGCAAAAAAAATCAACAACGCGCGAGTTGTCATGAATGAAATTGATTTTTCTTTCTGCTGGGGAGTGGATGAGAGATCAGGTAAGCTATGCCTAGATAGCCGAAGGTGACTCCCTTGGATCTCATTTCCCTCTGTAGCAGAGACAACAACAGTCAAGCCAGCAAAAGACGACTGATGTGTAATGCTACAGTCGCTTCTGTGCCGCACACTGTGAACAGTACCTATGAATGTCGTGTGAAGAACTGTTTTGTACACGAGAGGCAGATTTTCAGTACATTCCTTGTATGTTTTTCAAGATGTTTTGAGTAGAGTCTGGGCAGAATCACATAATATAGTTTCTACGAACGCGAGCTATCCTGAGCTCTGACTGCCAAAGCATCCCAAAACTCTCAAACATGGCACTATTGATAGTCAATGACAAAACGACATTTACAGTTCTTGTGCAGAGTAAAATCAAATTAAAGTTAATGGAGAGTCTGAAATACGGGGGAAAAAATATCGTCCTTGTTGATGTGTTGGCCGGTGAAGTCCTTGTCCATATGAATGAAGTTTGGATGAAAACAGGATCCTACCCAGGCTATTTTCTTATTAGTAATAAACAGACCGAATTCCTGCATAAAACAGACCGAATTCCTGCATAAAACTTACATGCGTAAATTGTTGAGCTCACACATGAGTAAGAGCAATGCCATCAGAACAGGGCTAAATTTGTGGAGATGAAAAAAAAAAACCACACCATTATTTGCATTTGACCTAATGTAAAAAATACAACGTTGAACGTCAACACGGACGATATGTGACACATGTCATCCTCTTAGATACTCTACATCTACGCAGAATTAATTCTAGGCTGTTTTCATAATGACGTTTGAACCAGCTGGTGCCGATGACGTATAAGAAATCATAAAGACACTTCATAATATATTGCACTAACAGTCACATTGCTCGCAGATTTACGTACAATCCATTTTATTTAGTTTTCTTTACAAAAATGAAAAAAAAGCAACGGCAAATTGACTGACAAATCTAACATTTGACTTAAAAGATAAACTGGATCTCATATATTCACATGTCACAGTGTTGGTAACTGATGGGACAGAAAAAGTGTCCTTTGTTTTTACATGATAACCCAAAGTAGCAAACTTTCTGAAACTGAGCTACTGATAATAGAAAAACATATTTTGATACACTCAGATAATGCATCTTAACATGTGGATAAAGCAATTTTATCCAACAACAATAATTTAACACACTAGGGCCGTCTTTCTGATTCACTGATGGGACAAACAAAAAAAAATTGTAACTGATGGGACACAATGGTCACACAATATTCTAGAGAAGAAAGTTACTTTGCACACGACCATGCACGGGGGAAAATCTACCAAAAACTGTCATTCCAACCATTCTGCACAATGATGCACCAACTTGCTTTATAGTAAGTTGCATTTGAAAAATTGGTCCCCGGGTAACATTTTACATGGAATGACCCTCTCGAAGATTTAAAAACTGTTTCACTTCAAGACGCCTTTTCCCAGAAAAAGTCTTAATTTGAAACTGGTCCATACTGCAGTGCTTTACGAAAACATCTGTTCGCTAATGAAGCATATTACAACTGGTTTCCAACCATTATATTATATTCCATATTCTCCTCAGAGAATGTATAGAAGAACTTCATTCCCTGGAATACTGTTTCACATCAAGAAACCTTTTACCATAAGGAGTTTTAACTTGAAATCGGTCCATGTTGCAGTACTTTACGAAAACATCTGTTCGCTAATGAAGCATATTACATCCGGTACCCAACCATTATATTATTATATCCCATATTCTCCTTAGATAATGTATAGAAGAACTTCATTACCTCGATGCTCAAAATACTTACTGTAATGATCTGGTGCATAGTCCGCGATTCTTTACACTAAATTTCACTCGCAATCTCAGAGAGAAAGTGAACACAAGGGGACTAGACTAGATCTAGTCTAGTTCCCTTGAATTCCTGTTGTCCGTCACAGCTTACGAACATTATCAATCCACGTAACTCGGTAAACAACATCTCACACCTGCCACATCTCAATAAGCAGTATATTGGCTTGTTTATGAATATTACTTCTTCGATAAGAAGTATAATGAAATATTGTAGTCACGATGCTGTAATAAATATGTGTAAAGCAACTCTCTGTCCAAGTGCCAAAACAGCACATCTAGCGACTCACATACGAACGCATGAGAGGGAGTGTGAACGCTTGAGAGTGAATGTGAGAGAGAGAGAGAGAGAGCACATGTGGACACTGATGTAATAATTTGCGTTGTGAAAACGGGCACACTGTTTTACTCATAACCACTCAGCGGCACACGTGTGCTGGTTCAATATCCGTGTAGGGCTTTTTATGGAGCCCGGACGTTTTCACATTGAATTTATTTGCATTGAATGATGCAATTAATATGAGTGTAGTGTACGTGCACCAAATGTTACGGAATCATAAACTAACTTCGCTTTATCGCAACTCCACTGAAGTACTGGAAGTGATAACAATAATTGGAGGATGCGATTAGAAGGCTATCTTTATTATATTCTCTCAACAACTATGTCTGGGCATGTCTGTCTGTTTAGTTGTTACATAAGTGAAATGGTTACAGATGTAGACTGTCATTAACGGAGTCAACCTGAACTTCGATGACCCCCGGTCCCGGGGGCATTAACACGTTTATGATAAATTCAATATAGTTTTAACACCTCTGAACAGTTTGTACGCATATGTACGGAAACACAATGACATGCAGGCATGCATCTGCTCAGTTAATGCCTCTCTTACCATCTCTCACTCCAACTCCTACTCCCACCTTTCCACCAACCCGAATGTGCTAAACAATGCCATTCCAGCTGTGTCAGTATACATATGCAGATGATGTAAAAACGTTTACATTTACAACAAAGGCAGGTTTTCCCATTGTAAGGGGCAAATCTTTCATGAGGCGAGGGAGGGGAGGCGAGGAGAGGTTAAACGTTGAAATAATTTGCCCAGCAGTGATCACTGGGTGCAGCGCTTTGTTTTCAATATTCGGCCTGTTCATTATTAACCTATCCAGAAAACTGCCTTCACATGCAATACAGCCTACATCTAGGGATGCAATGACAGGAAAAAGCTTGTGGGAAAACAGGTTCGTTCTAAGACGGTATAAGGATATTCAGTTTATAATATGGCACCTTAATTAATGATCTGGAAGCGAGGATGTCAAGGCATTGTTTTATATGGAACTGCATGCAGAGACGACTTTTTTCTATACGCGTTTAGCGCCATTCATTATTTAAAACGCTTGGATCTTAGGCTCGAAAGACTTAACAATTAAACCTCATTTTCGCTTCCTCCATACCTTCGGTCACTTTACAGGTCACTTCCTGACAATGAAAAGTGTTGCTGCTTGCGATACTCCTCTTCATAATCTACGGTTTTTGCATTAAAGCACTTATATCAACGGAATTTTTTGCAGCCCCTGTCTTTTGCAATGACGGATTGTCACCACATTTAGCAATGGCCAGTCACTTCCCCACATAAAAAACAAAAGTAACGATACACAAGCCACGCATATATGCCTCGGATGTTCCTCCGCCAGGCTGAGTACATGAGAGCTGGTAAGAAGCTGATCTTGTACTGTAGACATTTCACGAGTTTGGCTCGGACTCTAGTCGCCAGATTTGACAGACCACATTCGATATCTTGATGGACTTTTATTTTCTGTGAATCAGAGGCCTTATTGTTGTCTTGTAAGGACGTCAATCTGATCTAACATTTTTTTAAACCTGGTTCTACGCTGCAGTAATATCATCCAGCTAAGAACATTCCCAAGCATCCTGCAAGCTGTTCTGCCTTGCAATGGGGATAAAAAGATAACGGCTCCCTCTGACAATCTTCCACGATACTGATATCTTCAACCCGTTTCCAAATGAAAAAGCTGCAGTTTGGAGGCTTCATTGAAGAGGTTTATTATAAATCTATTTAAGAACCTTCTTAAGACAAAGCAATTTGTTATTCATTATGTTTTTGAACAGAGACACTGTGAAACATTCAAATAAATCAAGCATCAGCGATGTAAGAACATTACCCAAAGGCTCTTTGCTATATCACATGGCCACATAATGTTCCTGTATGATCTTAATACAAATAGTGATTATCAAAGAGGAACACTCGAAACTCCTAGCAACAGAGATTATATGTTTCCCCTAAAATTATAGAAGAGTTAGAAGTGACAAAGACTGAAAGCGATTAGTGACTAACTGAACTGAATGACCTGGTAAATAAAGGATTTACACCAAGAACTCTTTATGTGTCTCTCTGGCCAAGGATAAATAATCCTTAATTACATCAAGATTGGATTACATATGATACATTTTAACCCTTTAAAAAATGATGTTCGTATAGTGACCACCATGAAGACCACAACGGCAACTATCCACAATGCCTGAAGGTGATTGGTGAAGCTAAAAGAACTCCTTGTCAGTTCCAAATCATATGCGCTGGATGGGAAGAGAAGGATGTTGGTCAACCGATAACGAATCACAAATGGCAGCGGATGGAAAAGGAGGATATTGGCCAACCGATATCGAATCGAAACTGGCAGCAANTTCTTTCTCCTGTAAAATTTACTTTTTTAGACTTAGACGGTTTGTGCCCGACACCATCGAAGTTCATTTTGTCTCAATGATGGTCCTTTTTCAGGTTTTGTTACCCTAAGCGACCTTGAAGTATTTTTTTAAAAATTGGTTTGTGTCGTAAACAAAGCTTTGGGAAACCCCCGCCTCTGCGTTCCACTTTTCTTTTTATTAGAGTGGTCGCTACGCACGCATCCTGCTGGCCAGATGAACGTGCAGACTGCAGACAAGGGTTGCCAAGTTGACGATATGAGACCATATTTTTTGACAGGTCTGACTGCAGTGATTTTGCTTTAAGAATTGTAGTCTAAATGCGTGTAGATGTAACATGAGTTTGACTGCCCCCTTCCTTTCCCCTTACTGGGCATCACCGGGACACCTTAGCTAGTAAAAGAAAGCAAATAAACCCACATACTTATGGTGATGGTGTGTTCCTTTGCTATCGAGTATCCTATTGTCCACAACAAATTTTGCTCAACAGCTCAAAGACTTCAGCAACTATAAAATTATGGACTGGTCATGGTACCCTGGAATTTCAGTTTGTGAGATCTCTAAGCAATTTGCTACAAGAAAACAGAAACCTCATTCGCCAAATCCAAACACACATGATTACATAGTTCGATCTTCATCGCATTCTCCTCGGAAACAATTGAAAATAAACACTGTTCACGAACAAAAAATGCAAAAAAAAAAACAAACCCAAAAAAACCCACTGAAAATATAATTAATTATGAGTTATTTTCTTGCCGATAAGAAGACTCCTGAGAATTGGCAGATTAAATGGAGAGGAAGAAATCACGCGGAGGGTACGGCCAAAGATGTTCCGCGTCGACAGACAGTAAATAAATGATGCCGTGATGGGTTCGTAGTTTGCCATGAAGATCCAGTGTGCAGTTTGTTTTGTTTATCTTGAACTCCATGGACCCTACTTTTCTTTTCTTCTTTTCAGGACCGCAAACACATTTTCATCGGTTTGCGCTTATTTTCTTGTTTCTGTGTATGTGTTTGCGCTTCGTTTCGTCTATTTTGATTACATTTTTTAGCCCGTTTTCCGAGGGCTGGAATCATCGTTCATGTTTGTTTTCGAACGCATATTTTGGTAATGGGCGAATGATGCGGTGTTAATGCATGATGTGTGTCGGAGAACACATTTTTCTTGCACTTGTTCCGGGGCAAGCTATTAGGCTACATCAGATTTGACGTGTGTGGTTTGGCCCTCGTACAAACAAGTCAGGCCTGGGCGAACTCCAGTTCCGTCCAATTCTGTTTTATTTACGACATGATTGGATAAGAAAACTGCACTCATACGAGGGTGGACAAAACCTGAATACATACGGAAATCAGTTAACACATGTGCATTCTATTTATGAAACAGAGACATTACCATTAAATTTGATAGAAATATTAAGTTATATGTAAGAAGAAAATGTTTCCCCAGTCTCAGTTTAAGGGGGGAAAACAACATGCAGAAATTTTTTAATCAGTTTTTTGCAACTCGTTCATTTTTGCTCGCATCGAATATCACCTTCACCGATTTATCTTATGTAATCGTTATTAAAGTACAGATTACGAACTGACAACATGACTTTTCACATAAAGATCATGTTCCGAATGCACATGTTTAATTCGTTGGCAAATTCTCATCTTAGTACCATATGTAACTGTGTCTGCGCTAGATCTGCTATGAGAAAATGACTTTGTACCTTTCCTCCCATGACGCATATATACTGAAGGAAGAATTTTCATGACCAGTACTACAGAGGATACGAAAATATCTTCTCAGGCTGTCAAGTACAGCACTGCGACTCCAGAACAGAAATCAATAACCATTTTCAAAATTAACGTTGTCAATTTCTAATGGTGACTTCAGTACCCAAACTTTTTGTGGGACCAAAAAAATAAAAAAAACCCCGTTGGACCGCGCAAACACATTGTGCAAGAGACATTCCTCTGCTAAATCACCTCTTCTTCATCCTACAGCAGACAGAGCTACAGATGGTAGCAATTCTACGGACAGCATTATACATCCAACGCACTACCCATCAAAGTCGAAACATCTATCTATAAGCTGGTTCCATTTCAACGTTCGCTTCCCCGTCTACTCATCCGATCTAGATAACGGGGGAGGATGAAAGGGAATGGCTGAACATAAATAAAACCGATCCTGTATGTCCATCACGGGTAGGAAAGATGGCCGGCAAGATATCGGTACGCCGGACGTTGTTGTGGGATCAGTGCTAACGATACGGAAGACAAGATGAAGCTTTTAAAAGGATCGTCGATAGCTGTGCCAAGCAGACATTTTGTCGAAAGAGAAAATATGAACAGTAAATAAAATGAGTATAAGTTAACCGTTACTTTATTTAGTAACATCATACTATAACAACAACAACAACAACAACAACAAACCCGAACTAAACATGGCGTGCGCTTGATGAATATAATATTATTCCCTTCCTTACAACCAGAGGATTGAAACAAAATATCTGAAAAATACGGTAGCTTCTCCAGCTTATTCTTTCAGGACACAATGTGCCCAAACAGACAGAAGAACAAAACAAAAAAAAAAAAGCTTTTGCAGTGAAACCGTCCATCCTATTTTTCCAAAATTAAAACAAAGCCATAAATGCAACATATGGATCGTATTTCACACATCTGAAAACATTAATGTGACAGAAAGGGAAAAGAAAAGGATTCAAACATACGATATGAAGCCCATTAAGTATTGATGAGGGCAAGGGCTGATAATGGTGAGCGAGTGGCATTTCACGGCAGCTGCCTGATGAAGGGAAGTCAGCCTTTGTTTTGACAGATCTCAGTAAGTGTCCACCAGTGCATCAGATACCTGTGCACGGCAGGGGAGCTTTGAGATATATAATCCTCCATACAGGGGAAAAAAAGGTGAAACAAGGCAAGATGGAGAGAGAGAGAGAGAGAGAGAGAGAGAGAGAGAGAGAGAGAGAGAGAGGGGGAGAGAGAGAGAGAGAGAGAGAGAGAATATGATGGTAGGGAATACAACAAGAGAATGAACATTTGACGGCTGGAAATTAAAACAAAAACTCACCTATTAATTGCAGGCTCGGTCAAAGGCACCTCTTTAGCAAAAGGAATTCTGGAAATAAATTTTGAAAACATCATAAGAAATGGTGATTCAAATTTTAATGTGTGAAACATCTCTCTCTCTCTTTCTCTCTCTCTCTCTCTCCGTCCGTTAAACGTTACAATATATTCTTCTTAAGATGAAGAGAATGCCGGAATAACGATAATCAAAGCCTCCGTGCTCACAAATGGTGGGCAACAATTCAAAAATTGACGATTTAGTTAGTGACAATGCGTGACATCATCTCTCTACCTCGATCAGCTATACGTATTTCCTTCTCACTATAAAAATGGCTTAGATCATAAATAAAACCCCTATGCTCACAGTAACTCGGCCTTCCATCAAAGAACACTGACCGTTGAATGCACCGTATCTCCGACATGAAAAAGCCACACCTATGACTAAGGCCAAACACTTGCTCATCTCTTACAAATGACTAGTCGCTGACTGGTCACTGGTCAAGCACTGACGTCAAACTGGTCATGTCAAAGTCAGTTAATCGAAACCAATTAAACGGCAAGATATTCATGCTGCAGTGATTTGCTTTTTCCTCCATCCCGCTGGCGAACAAGATCACGAAAGTCAAATGGGTTGGGCCCTTCTA
The DNA here is from genome assembly GCA_033807755.1 of Ellobium chinense. NCBI lineage: Eukaryota > Metazoa > Mollusca > Gastropoda > Ellobiida > Ellobiidae > Ellobium > Ellobium chinense. The sequence goes on from JAWQUT010000211.1 coordinate 1,160,032, forward strand.
AAATCAACTTTCACATATGACGTGCGAGTGGGGGCAAAAAGAAAAGAAAAAGGCGAGAACGATTGAAAGAGAGGCAGTTAATTTAAAAAAAAAAAAAAAGATAACGCACGCAAGACGAGTCAATTTTCACGACAAAGGCCAGGCAAAAGAGAGAAAAATCGAATTCAACTCAACATCTGCGGCCTTTCTCAAGGAAACGGCCTCCAAAACATATTGCAAGCGTTCAAAAAAATCACACAAGCTGCGGTGTCGCAAACCAATTGATCCCCTTCATGATCGATTGATAGCATTTGAGAGTGTCATCAACAGATTGCTCTAACATACTTGTTTGGAAAGTATGATTCTCTTTTTTTTCTTTCCTTTTTATTTGACTGAACATCAGAGATGCTCCTTTTCAATAAAGTGGCAGATAACCCTTGCAAATAAAGTGAACAGAAAATAAGCCTGCTAATACCGTTATATTGCACCTAGACGACCTTTTCTTGACAACTGCTGGAGGTGGCTTCAGTGTTCAGCTGATTACAGGAAGACATAATTATTAGACTGGTGTCATTAATACTGATCCAGCGTAATCGTTTCAAATATATATGAACTTTTTCTTCTTTTTAATTAGGTAGAGCATTATAGATCCTCCTTTAATAAAGTGGCAAATGACTCTAACGGATAAACTGAACCGAACATAAGGCCTGTTAATACTGTATACTGCACTTGGACACCTACTGGATCTTTGCTGACAACTGACTGAGTGTGGTTTTCAATGTTCAGCCAGACGTAGAAAAAGTATATAAGCTTGGTATCATTAACAGACTGATTCATCGTGTTTGTCTGCAAAACATGAAACTTATTATTTTTTTTCAACCAGGCTTTGACAGGCTCCTTTGATGACCCTAACAAATACATTTAACTGAATATTAGCCTGTTAATACAATTATATTGCACTGGGCAAGACTTTTTCTGAAAACCACTGTGAGTGGCCTATATTAACATGACGTATGTAGGCTGCGGTAAAAAAAAAACAAAAAACTTATTCAAAGTATTTATCTAGGAAATACATTAGGCTCAGCAGTAGAGATGCTCTTTTGATAAGTGGAAGATGGGCCTTACAGTTAGGTTCAACTGATGTAAGCTTGTAATACCGCTTTTCTGCATCCGGAAGACGTTTTCTCAGAACCTTTACTGATGGTTTTCAGTATTCAAGTGTCATAAACTGCTTCAAACTCAGATCTACTTCATTGGATAAATTGAATTTTCAACTAAAATAGCTGAGCATCTGAGATGTTCTCTTAATTCAGTGGCATGTAACCCTTATAGTTCAATATCATTATATATCTCTCTCTTAAGTACATGGCAGGTGACCCTAACAGTTCAACCGGGTTTGAGCCTGTTAATACCGTCATACTGCACTTCGGAATCGTTTTCTGACAATCAGTGTTCGCCCCAGTAAAGGAATGAAATGTACTTTCCCGCCGCAAGTTATTTTGTAAATCATAGAGGACAAATAAAGTGTTTCAAATTTCGTTTCTATAGTTTTTCCTAAATTCTAAAACACGAAAATGAGAGAGGCACGACAACAATCGCTGACAATCACCAGTGAAGGCATTTCACATCTTCTCAAATCATAACATTATGAAGAAAGAATGAAGCCATAATGAAAGCAATAACAATAATAATGAATCTATTAACTATGTTTGACTATTGCCTGGCCAAGGACTCCTTAATTTTAAGACACCACATTTTAAGTATGCAAAAGTTACTCTTATGACCAACTAAATCCCGCATCAAAGGAAAAAAAATTACTGTCCACTTCAATAACAGAAGCAGCTTCATATGATAATGGATAAAGTTCAAGAATGTAACTTCTCCACTTTAGCAAAGTAAAAGTTCTCTTTCTTTCCGCCTATTTGGTAACTTTAAAATTGTCATCCATTATAAGACCTGCCAAGGCCTACTTTACAACGAAATTATCTTGCAGTGTCTAATTTTATATCATCTACAGGGAATAAAAAAAGGTTAGTTTTGCCAGTTGCCAGAACTGAATCCTTGCAACACTCAACACTGGTCGGCCAGCAAGAACAAAATTATTGATCACCATAAACCCCTCAGGAACATCTTCGCATAATTTCATTTTTTAAATTAAATATCTCCATACTAAATGCAGTGCAACGCAGGGAAATGCCGGTATTGATAAAAATTAACTCGAAGAACTCTAATTATGCAATCGTCTGGTTACCAGCTCATAAACTATGGTTCACTGTCTGGTGCGGCTTTCAAGAAATTCACAATAAACTAATGTCAGCGTTAATGGACGCAACTCAGGACAACATCCTCAAAGTGAGATTTTCCATCGAGCAGCAATCACTAGTGGTCCTTAATAGTTTGGTGGCACAAGCCAGATCCACTTTACTGTTCAGTCAGTGAGAAACAGCCTTGCTCTATCTGCAAAACTTCAACTCATATCTCAAGACAGAAGCTGTACAACAAAAAGGGGAAGAAGTGCAGCTGATAAAAATAACTTGCAACAACATTTACAAAGCAACGCTTTTCCCATCGAGCTGCCATGGCCAAAGGCCCCGAAGATTATTTTTACCATCAACCGTGCCAAAGATTCGAACACGGTTTACTAACTCCCGAGTAAATCAATTATCCTTAATCACATCCTCCTTGAGAGCCCCAGGGCTGATCAACGTCCTCGCCCCTTTGAAAGGCTGAAGCAATGTGACAGGGACATAAGCATCATCACTTTAAGGTACGGGACAGGACCCGTCAGAGGCCTTCGCTAACGACTTTGAGGAAGATCGACACTTAACATTTTTTGACGGGCTTCTGGGGATGCTCCGGGGTCGGCTCAAACGTTGTCCATATATCCATCAAGGCTTCGGTAAACGGTGTCCTACGTGTTTGCTGATTTATGTTCACGGTAAAAGGTGGTGCCGTACCGATCTCAAGAGCCGGAAACATTGCGTTCATATCAGCTTTATCTCAAATGCCAATCGGAGGAGTTAAAATGGGATGAAATATTAAGCAGACTTGTAATCAGAATTTTTTCTTAAAACCTACGCACAAGAAGTTCAAACGACCTCACATCAACGTCAGGCAAAAAATATCCCTGCCTAATTCGCCCAGAAAAGAGGGGGAAAAATTATGGCATTCTGACGAAATGGTAAATCAAACCCACATACAAAATGGCATTCAGCAGACATCCGATATGGCGGCCAAAACAGCGAATGAAACAGCAAAATAATCAATAATCCCCTGAAAAAAATTAATGATGCTGTATTAAATTGATTCAACTAAAGTTCTTGCACAATCCAAATTTAACAAAAACTGTTCAATTTCCAGAAATTGATTTTCTGTCTTCTACCGAGAGGGACTTTGATTTTATTTTAGAAATTGGATTTCATTTTATGCTCAAAACTTCATTACTCTGCCCCTACTCCCTCCCTCTCTCACACACACCACCACCACTCTCGCAGTGACACTTGAGTAAGTCTGCAGTGTTAGAATCAGGCCGTTTGAAAAAAAAAAAAAGGTTTCATCCCTTATTCAAAACTTACGAGACATTTTCCAGGGAACTCTAGAATTAGAAAAGCGTGGTTGAAACTTTACAAAATTATTGAAGAATTCTGCTGTTGATATTAAGAGTGAGTGCATTAACGCATTAAGACTGACAAGCGTAAGAATTACATTAACTCTGCACATTGAACGCAACTAAGGATGCACTTAGACCGACGAAGTAACGATGTTACAAAAGATCCCATCGGAAACGCGAAAGTTCTCTTTTATTATGCGGTCATTCAGTTCTCAACATCCGTGTGGTAAGATCAAGCCCAATCCACAGCTTATTTCATACTGCATACTTAACTAACTACTGACCTACTGTGAATATGTATGTATACAGAGGAGTGTTCCGAATATCGTCCATTACAGAGTATCACAGAAGCACTTGGGTACAGGTAAAGTACGGCACCTGCTAACTAGGTATCCTCAGAGTAACTCGCCCGGCCCACGGTGGTCACGTATATCACAGTATAATACAGTAGCTGGACTATTACCTCCCAGAGAGGCGGGGCTGACCAATGGTCAGTGAGACCCTCATTAGCTTGGTATGAAGACCGTCTCAGGTTTGTACCTCGTACTCTCTGGCGCTTCCCCAATAACGCTGTCCCTTCTCTTCCACCTTCCCCTCCTTCACTCTTCCCCCCACCCGCCCTTGTTCCCAGTCTTTGCAGTTCTTTCCCAGCCACTGTCACCTGTGAGCTCTGCAACTTTCCATTTCCCCCTCAGGATACCCTCGAAGTCAGAAGCCCTATGCCCCACACATCTATCTTTACTACCATCAACAGTTTTTAAGTATCACTCTGCTGCCCTTTGCTCTCCCCAATTCATTTTCGTAAATCTTATAAATTTCCTCTTGTCCCATGCCCTCACGTTTCCCCTCCAAATGTCCAACTCTAACCATCCGCTTTTTTTGTGTGAGTGTCTTCTCTTCCCCCTGCGACCCCCTATGGTCAGACAGGCCTCACCTGACCACAACAAACTAGACAGGCCGCTAATTGGGTGGCAGTCACGGAGCCAAGTTGTCACAATGCCCAGCCAACTGAAACCAAAGGTTCTAGGGTTGCCCAGACATTGCGTAATGATATCCATTTCTTGAGAAATAGGTTTAGAGGGGCACAGTCGGTCCTGGATTTAATTTACGTTATAAGCGAGAGAATGGGTGGATGGATGGATGGATGGATGGATGGATGGATGGATGGATGGATGGATGGGATGGATGGATGGATGGATGGATGGATGGATGGATGGATGGATATTTGAACAGAATAACATGTCTCAAGCAAATGACAGGTGAAGGGAGAAAAGAGTAGAATGACCGTCAAACCACAGTCCTCTTAACTGAATCCTCTTAACCTGAATGGTTAACATTAGATCTAAGCCACAATGTTTACCGTAGTCCAGTTAACGAAACATTGGCCCGAAGACCATCTCTTGAAATGAAACTGCTGATAAATCAACAACCCTTTTAAGAAGATAAATAATGTTATATCAACCTGAATCAGTCCAAGCCCATGATCAATCCAAACTTCGGAAAATGTTGTTTTCCAAAACAAACAAAACTTACTTGATAAGTTTAAAAAGAAAAACGTCTACACAACAAATACATATAAAACTTTCTCCTTTAAAAATAATTCAGTCACCGACCTCTGAGCAAATCCATTCAAATGCTTTCGAAGAATGTCAACGGTAGCGCAACAGTGATTTACCCCGGAAATAATATAACCACGGCGCTATTGTCTGAGCTCGGGCAAATACCCACTGTTAACAACGCGTGTCACACGACGGTTGATCTCCCCTGCAGGTAAATAAACAATTAGCTCCCTTGCAATCATCACCACACTCGCCATCCGTATCGGGTTTTGTTGTGGTCGTTGTCGAGTTGACCCTATCACAATCGCCAATCATCATCACTGTTGATGTCACCGAAGCGTTTAACTGATTTTGCGTCAACGTCACTGCAAATTGGGTCCCTTACAGTGTTAGGCTACCCTTCTTCCAACGTTCGGGCTAGAAGGCTACACCAGAGGAGCAGAAAACCATAGCTACCAAGGATGATTTTGCATGGCATCCCTCTGCACTGGACTCCATCCATTTTTCTTAATAGTCTAGGCCTATGCTACACAAGTTTAGTTTTTGTTTTCTCTGTAATAAGAAAACTAATTTCATCACCAGCTCTTGGCTTTCACTCCTATCCGGCCCTTCTCATATTATAACACAATTAATAAAACCATTTTCCCGACTGTCTGATGCACTCTTATTCATCTCTGATGATAAAGTTCTTCATAGAGGGAAATCATTGAGGCTAGGATGGGGAAGGAAAAGGCGGAAAAGGGGCTGGAATCTCCGGAGAGAGTACCGGCTCTAGGGGATTAAAAATATCGCGAACAGAAAATACCACCACTTCTTCTATCTTTTAACACATCCCTGTTGATTCTCATCTAAGAAAAAACGGCGGGGTGGGGTAGGTGAGGNGGGGGGGGGGGCGGTTGTTTGGAGGTCTCCAAATAGTACGACCACTTTGGGTGACACTGAATACTGACAAATAACCAACCAACCAACCAACCAAGTGAAATGGTAATACACAGAGCAAAACATGTTCTCAGACTGTCATGTTCAACACCCTTCGCTTCAGCTTCCTTCTTCCGATCAATTCTCAGTAAATCACTTTTCCATGTTCTCATTGTTATCAGCCTCAACCAATGAACTTAAAAGAGATACATCAGTTTTTTCCTTTTGTCGAAGTACTGTGAGCTACCCATACGAAATCAATGTCAGATACATTTCTGTCGACGACTAGGCCTCGGCTACCCCACCAAATACCGTATTCTGTCAAGCGAGGCAGCTTCTGGCGGACTCCTCAGCAGCAACAAGCGCTATTTTCTCCCTCAGCTTGTCACACCTGTCAGAAACAAATTGGAGCAGTTTGCGTTTGTGCCCTGGGGATGTGAGCACAATTGTGTCACGCCTTCCGACTCGTAAATTGGAGCAACAGTACTTCACCCTAACACTCGAAAGGTTGAATGCCATATGATTCCGATTTTTCACTCTGCCTTGGTTGCTTGTTGCGCATCAAAATTTAAAGAACAATCGCTTGAATCGGTAGACAGCTGCGACGAATAAGCAACACTTGACAGCATTTTTTTTTTCTTAAAGCCGGAGTCCAAATCTAGATTAAAAGTGACAGAGTAATGCCTTAGCTGAGCGGCTCCTGGCTACCCACAACAGACTCTATAGCCATCCACTGACTGCTAAACCGCCCGGTTATCGTTAGCGTTTCTGGTCTGAGTGGTTAATGGAAATAAAGATGATACCTTCGCGTCGCCAATCTGCGGAGTTGGTTGGTCGTCCCGGTCCAGATCTAGTCATAACTTTTGGAATAACACAATCATACAGAATTAATCAAAGATGAATGCAAATTCGCTCTTTCGTAAATAAAAATCCTCCATTGAATCCCAGCACTGTCCCAGCCTCGTCACTACCCGGAAAGAAGAACGTGTTACGTTTGTTGTCAGTCCACAATGTGAATGTTTTACAACGTTCTCGTAATGTTCCTATATACTACTGAAAACATACTATGCTCCTGTAAATAATTTTTTTTTTTTTTTATTTCTGGATACTAAATCAGGAAATCATAACCACTGAAATGTCCCCAAAAAATGGAGTGTCATAAACCGCCTGGAAATTACATTCAACTCACCATTTTTACCGTAATGTTAACTCCTCAGGTGCGATTAACAGCGTATGTGGTACTACTAATAGGTGAAACACAAACTTGATCGGTTCGTCTCCAACAGCGTGGCATGCCATTAAAACCCAAAGTTAGGTTAAATATTAAATCGCACATCTAGGCCTATTCTCGTCACGACTCGGGCAATGTACGTTTTAAAAACTATACAAAACAACAACTTTAAGAAATTCCTGAAATATAACATAAACTGTAATCAGTAACACTGATACAGACATTGTAGAGGTCTGTACACCGTGCTTGTCAGACGATGCTGTTTTTCCGCAAATGCTATCAATTTATACTTCATAATATGAAAGCAGAAAAAAAATAATACCACCAAGCGTCGCTCATCCATGCGTATTATAATCTTCGCAGGCACATCTACATTAGGAGCGCTACCGCTTCATTTTCCCATCCAACATTTAGTACCGAACTGGAGAACAGAATCTGACAGTCTGAACTGAAGCAAGGATCGAATCCTGCGACTTTGCCAAGGAACGTTTTCTGGGACTTTCGGAGGATAAGATGCAACAGAACAAACTGAAAATCACAGCTGTGCGGAAAAATTTACGCATCACTGTTAACGATCTTTGGCAGTTAATGTTTCAAGCCTGGTCTTGACATTAGCCTCAATTTTTACTCCATACTGTGGACGACAACAAAAAATACCTAGACTACTGTAGATTTCCGACAGATGAAAAGCTTTGAAAGTTTGAAAGACAACAAAAATGTGAAAAAAAGAAAAAAAAATTCTGATTTTCAAGCGGACCATAGACAGTTGAGTTCTCATAAACACTATGGTAAACTACGTAATAGAGCAGCAAATCGAAAATGCGGGTAAAAAAGAGCATGATTGATTTCACAAACACACAAACAAACACAAAAACCTGTGCTCTTACTGCAGCAATAACCGTTAGATACTGTGCCTTCGCACTCAATGAAATAGCCGTGTAAATTACGCATAACCGTTTGCACAGGCGTTAACCGCTCGTGAGCTCTTAAATCTTCTTCTGATCTGTGTTTGCGTGTAAAAATGTTAGAAAAGAACATTTTAAACTGTTCGTCCCTCTTCGTTTTCTCACTTACAATATCACAACCGGCCTTTCCTTATTTTGCCACAAACACATAAGAAAGTCTGATGTAGAGTAAATGAAAGCCCTGTTAAAAAAATTTTTAAAAATTCAAAAGGGTCTAAGTTAAAATTCATTCTTAACCGCAATTTTCTTTCAAGACAGTGAGATTTCAATGCATAAGCAGACTACTGTATGAACATCTCGTTGAACAAGCAGAGCTCTTAATTTGAACATGTTCACACGGGGTGAACACTTCGTGTCACAAAAGCCCAATCTGTCTCTATTCCACTCTACGACCCTTTCAGAGATATCGAGATGCCACAAGATACTGTTATCCCTTTCATATTGTACTGTGGTTCTCAGCCTGTTGAGGGCATGACATATTCTATTTCATTTTGGCAAACTCTTGCTAAATTTGACCAGAATAACTTGACGCTTTTTCGAAGTTGAAGTGAATAGCGAGAAGATGGGTGCGATTCAGCAGCTGGTTCGAGTCTCATTCTTTCTCTCTTCATTTCTTTTCTCAGCTTTATTCGTCCGAACACTGTATGTGCAGCTATTTGCTTGTTTGGGTCTGCTTACTTATGACATCTATACGTATTTTGAAATTCAGATCTCTTTATGGGCCGCTCTGGCACAAGTAGGCATGCATATGGCATTTCCTGATGTTACCATCACTTCTGATGCTAGTTTGTAACGTGCACCATGGTCGCCAGACCAACTGAATGTCATATGCGCATGCTTACTATGCCACATGGGTCTTCAAAGAGATCCAAACTCATGAATATCTGCTCACTATTGACAAAAGTAACGAACAAACCCATTCCCAGTAAAGCATTTGGAGGCTTATGTCCACTTGGGGTAGGGCCCTTTTAATTATATTATATCCCCATCCCATCCCTATCCAAGCCATGGTTCCCTTTACGGCTACAACTACCTCAACCTCTCCTACTCCTAAAGGGGACACCCTCTCACCATTTCATTAAGGAGCTCAGGATTCGACACCTACATCACAAGAAGACCCTCCAGCTCCCTCCTCCCTCAATAACAAATTATACACGATGAGAAGTAGCAGATACTGACCTGAGCCACCTGAAGCCCATACACCAAAGGACACCACGTGTCACAGCTTGAAAACCTCTCAGCGATATTTTTGTCTTTGGAATAACCCAAAATCTTGCCTGGTCGCGTTTACCCCTCATCTCTTCGTATATTCACATAAACCACTCCAAGATATCTCCTCCAGTTCGCGTCCTCAGACTTACCGGCTATCATTACTCTCTCATCATCATTAGCATTCGTCGTGTAAGAGCCCCCTCACAAGCATCATTCACATGTATGGAGCTGATCACAGCCGCACGCATCATCAAGCTTGTCACAGTCGAAATCGCGCACAAGGGGCCTAATTCATCTTGCATTACGGCGCCCGACGCGAAGCTTGGAGAGTGCAGATGACGTCAAAAACGGAATCCCCATTCCAAAGCTTCACTTGCAGACTCAGATATAGACAAAGTCTACATGGTAAGCTAAACTTTTGAAGCGCCATATTCGTATTGATAGACATGACCTCTAAGCACAGCTGGAAGATAGAACTAATATAGAATACTCGTAATAAGCTGTTGGTAATGTTCATGTACACACAGCCTTCTGTCGCTGCTACGCATGTTAGTTACACTTGAACTCAAGATTACCAGGACAGATTTTGTAAAGATGAGCTTGAAGAAAGCTCCGTTGTTATTTAAAATTCTCCTTCGCCAATGCAAACAAAAAAAAAGGGAGAGGGGAGACGGGGGAGAAGAAAAGGGGGCATTTTGTCAAGAAACATTTAAAATGCAATCTGGAAGGAGTCATTTTCAAGAAATTAAGATATGTAATGGGAAAAAACGTTTGTAGATGTCGGGGGTGAAATATGGGAACAATACCTCGTAGAATTCAAGGTGCATTTTGAACGGGAGCTTTTCCAGACCTCAACGTTTGTCATGTGAAGAGGTATTTCAATTTGGAGAACTTATGAACAACCTCTGGGTGCATTCATTATAAGATATAATATGTAGTAGCATTGTCTAACGTGAGAACCAACAAGGGCAATGACCACTACGAGAACGCCCTCCCCTTTTTCTCTTTCTTCCACCCTGCCATCTTTTACATCGACAATACTAACAACACCATGATATACATGTAATGACACGTACGTTGTCCTACTGAATTCATGTCTTCGTTAACGAGTAGGAAGAATCTCCAGAACAGATTTGATGGAAGAAGTCGAAAATCGAGGACAATGAACCACAGACCCTCAGACAACGCCTTACCCGTATGTATGTGAGAGTATAATATTATATGCAATAACAACGTCTCAACCCTCGTTAACAACAGTTTCTTCCTCATAGCAAGTCCTGCTAATGACGACATCAGGTCCAATGCTTGAAGGGCGATGACAGACCGGCCTCATCATTATCATTGTTCACATTTTTGTCTTACCAGTCGGCCGACCAGCGTTACCAAGTAGCAAGATGGTGGATCTGTGTAACTATGTGGTACAAGAAGACAGGGGGTCGTGTACCCCATGATGTACGATCAAGAGCGGAATGGACAAGTGTTGCGATATGTCAGAGAGGTACCGATGCCCATTCAGGGGACTGAGAGTAAGACAGAGAGAAACTGAGAGAGAACATGAGAAGAGAAAGAAAACGAGAGAAAGAAAAGGACAGACAGCGAGAAAAAGAGAAAGAGAAAGAGAGAGAGAGAGAGAAAGAGAGATAGAGTGAGAAAGAGGGAAAGCGAAAGAGAAAAGGTGAGAAAGCGATAAAAGAGAGAGAAGAGAAATAGCGGGTTGCCAGAGAGAGAGAAAGAGAGCAAAGACAGAGGAGAGAAAGACAGAGTGAGAGAAAGAGAGAGAGGAATATACGTACAAAGACACATAGAGAGAGAAAAAGAGATGAGCTCGAAGTTTAGTTAGACAGATGAGTTAAGTAAAGGGAGATCCGGAGAATGGCAGCCTTTGATGTGATTTGTCAAGAGGCAGCAGGATGGTCGGTGGAGGGAAATACAGGAGTGTTGGACAGTGCAGTGATGGAGAGAGCTGACTTGAATGGCCATCATGCCATGAAAGAAAGAAAGAAAGAAAGAAAGAAAGAAAGAAAGAAAGAAAGAAAGAAAGAAAACTGATATTTCTAAAGCATTTATTTATAAAGGAGGGAGGAAGACTGATTAAGCCAGTGATGCCCGATAGTGAATATGATGACGATGACAGCAGCAGCAAGTGCCATGGGACTGCCGAAGGGAATGAGCAAATGAGACATCTGTACTGTTGTAAGTATGTGACAGGACAATGATACTGATTTAAAAATAATCGGCATTGTAACATCTAATTTCTTTTAAGTTCCAAAGTTTTGGGCTTCAAACCTTCTTCAGGAAAGTATATGTAACAGAATAGGAATACAGAATAAACATAAAATGATTGCTACAATACAGGCGAACACGCATCGCGGAATAATAAAAATTGGAAGAGACTAATTAACAGTTATATGGATGATGATATTTATAAAAATAAATCCATTGTTTATATTTTTTAATTTGTGTCAAATCTGGACAGAATCATATTTAATATCATACGAATGATGACGATGATTATTTTTCTGTTCCCTGATGAATGACACACGTCCGAAAATTTTTAATGTTTATTATATTTTTCATGCCACATTTTTGAGAATTTTTATTTTTTTATTTTTGAAAACGCATGTTGATGATGATGATGATGGCGAGACACCGACGATGCAACAAGACACAGACACTCTACAATGGTATGATTCGGGCTGTTTCTGCGAGCTAAATGCTTGCTTAACCATCGTGCAAAAAAACCCCCAAAAACTGCCTCAATATTCCGCAAGCACATTGCACTCCACCCTGTGTGGTACCTACCATCCACGCATTCCCATCACTACACTAAATCCATTATACTCATACCCATGCACCGTAAATCACCCTTATAGGGGTGTACACAACTGCACTTGGGGCCAAATAAAAGAACATGTGCCTGAACCCGGGCGCCATGATACCCTTCAAGCGGAAATATCCGATACAAGTCATTGCCACTTCCGCTGGGCGATTTCCAATCTCCGGTCCCATCTATAAAACCTAACTAGGCGTGGAACCTTCGACAAGCATCAAAGATTTCCCCTCGGTCCTCAACCGATAAGGTCCATATCACCTCCCAGATTCTGCATTAGTATCGTAGATCATTGACGGGGAACGATGCAGTTTGGACTGAAAGTGCCTCTAAAATGCTGAGGTTTTAGTACAGTAAGCATTACCGCGAATGAAGTTAGTTTGTCTATTCTGATGTCGAGCATTGCCTTGATTTTCTTAAAGAAAGTTTTTATTATTTTATCATTATTATTTTTCTTTTGGGTACTTTACTGATCTCGGAAACACAATGCTACAATGAACAAAGGCAGATGGTTATTTTCATGCCACTGTGTGCGAGAATCTAAATGTGTGGTGATCTTTATCTACAAAAGTACCGACTATTTTTAAACAGAGAAAGTGGTTGTTCTTCCTTCCTGTGGAAAAGATACATTATTTTTACTGATTTTGTTTTTAGACGACAAGAGATACGCGTACATAGGATATAGCAGATCAAGTTCAAATTTGGTACTACTAAGACATCATATGCCCCCTCCCCCTCCCCCCCCCAAAAAAAAGTTTACGGAAAGATTCATGACATAAATAAATCAAACTATACACTGTTGACATCGCACTCATCAGCTCATGGATATCATCTGCTAATGCTATATAGTTTCGATATCTAGATGTTCTCATTATGCCAAAGTTAGAAAATTAAATACACCCGTATAACAACAGCATACCTGGTGTCCTTGAACACACTGACACGGGAATATCATCTTGTGACATGTATTTTCAATATTTTTGCTACATGACAAAAGAAAAAAACGCGGAGATCAATAACATTTGCAACAATTATGGATTATATCTGTCTATCATTGTGCTTAAAATTTTATCAGAGTTTCTTCTTGCCCCTGGGAATTTTTGGACTTTGAATTAAAGACACCTCTGGGTTTGTGACGAGAGGTTTCTTTCTTCTTCCGTATTATCTTCAGCCGCTAAACTAACCACCTTCCGTAACATAACCAGCACAGCGTGAAATCTCACTGACACTCTCACAAAAGACCCACATCTGAGCCAAAAAATGATAATGTGTCCATCTATCCAATCTCATAATACACCTTGTAGGACAGGCAACAAATCCGTTTGGTCTGACCGCCCTGAGATACAGTACTGGGGAACTGCACACAAAGGGTGAAAGTGGAGACCCTGGGATGGCAATGAAAGGAACAGATTCAGGGACTGTCCACTTAGGGATACTAATTGCTCATGATGGAAACTCAAACTGGGTAATTTGCGGTCAGACAGGGTTTTCCCCTCTCAAGAGGAAAACACTTTTTTTTGGGGGGGTCCTTTTTCTTGTACCTGTCCCATCTGTAAAAGACGGCTGTTCTTGTTCTTGTCTTCGCACTATGAAAGTGATGTAGATCAACATGTAGATTATTTAGATAATATATAACATTATATACCATAAACCAATTTCCCTAAGCAGTAAATAAAAGTCGTATTTTCATTTTCAAGTGTTCAAGTCTTAAAATGTGTGATGTACGGGAGAACCGAATCAATGTGAGACGAGGATTATTTTCGGTCTAAATTATGGGCTTCATGCCAGTCTTTCCTTGCAGGTATTAAATTTGTGAAAGTATTAGTTCACTATTCTGTTTTTAATACTATGCTATGCACCCTGTAGACTTCTCGTCTGCATTTAGAGAACGACGATTCCTGAATTTTCAAAAAATGCATAAGTCTGATGCTGTCATACAGTTTCTGAGACTTACTATCATTGTCGGATATAGATCAAATTGAAAATTATCTTTCGAGTAGAATTCGCAGTTGGTAAAACAGTATGCTGTGTCCAAATCGCACCGTGTGTTAATTCCGCTTTCAAATAACATCGTGAAAGAAAATATCACCCCCAAAAAAATTCACCTATAGCTGCAGTCACCTCCGGTCTCCGACACCATGTGCTTGATCTGCTCAGAACAGCGTTCGTGCAGTGTTTCAAGGAGCTCAAAGCAAGAAGTTAAGAGTATCAAACTACAATTTCTTCTCAAGGAAGATGTCATTTTCTGGACATAAAACGCCTACTGGTCAATCAGGAAGACATCAGAGAAGTGCTTAAGCTATAGAGACCGGTGGTTTTTACAACGAAATGCACACCTTGTTGGCCATAAAGTGTATTGTCCGAGCCGATTCTGCGCACAAGGCCGCAACACGAAATTACAGGTTCCACGAGTTTTACTACCCTTGAAGAAGCCTTCAAGGCGTGAAGTACGGTTTGAAGACTAGTGACCATTTGAGACATGAACTTCGAAACAGCTCAAGAGCTGAAGACGATCCTTTAACAGCACCGGGGCCAAAACATGGGTGTACCTCAACGAGCCCTTAACAAGGCAATTTATGTCTCCTTGAGCCCAATTTCTTGTCTCCCCGCTTTCGATAATGCCGAGACCCTTGCGCCTTTGTTCAATGACAGCGCTTCCTCTTCAAACGTGAGGAAAATTTCCTCTGACAGGTAAAGATCATTATAATGCCCCGTTTCCATCATTACAAAGGACGGTACATGAACGCCGAGACATGTTTCGTGTCTTATCTAGATCTACTGGACCTTATTACCCTATTATTTCAAAACTCTAAGAACGCCAGGGTCGATCATTAACACTGAAGGGTCGATGGTTAAGGAATGAGTTGTAAATTTTGTTCAAAGTGCTCATTGAGATCAAAAGTTATATAATTTTCTGAGTCGATGAAGCTGACGAGGAAGATATCGATGACCCAAGGCTGCTAGATGATAGATTGTACGATGCTAGGAAATTACAGGTACAGTATAATTATGTCCACATCGTACACGGCACAGAAGACTAACATCTGTGAATCAAGCGAAGGTGACAAATATGAGATAGGATGGATTCACAGCCAGGACATTCTCGATGGAGGGAAAGATAATCATGGAGAAGTGTAGAACTTGGAAAGAGAAAAGGAGCGAGATGGAGATCTGAAGAGGAAAAAAAAAAGAAAAGTGGAGCTGAGGATCGGTCAAAACACGAGTCATCCAATGAGAGAGGAGGAAGACAGGAGAAAATGAAGACATCAGACAGATGAGTGGGAGATGGGATGAGAAAAGAACGAAAAACGAAAGGGGAGAGAGAGAAAGCGAGAGAGACGAAGAAGAAGAACAAGAACAAAAAGAACAAGAAGAAGCAAAGGAAGATGAAGAAGAAGAAAATGAGCGAAAGACAAGTTCGTAATTTGTGGTCATGATGAGAGAGAGAATTCCATGTTCGGGCTAAAGGTAAATAATAAGACGAGAGAGCAACAGCCTTTGGCAGCATCAATCAGTATGAAAATGAATAATTTTAACAAAAAGACAGGGAGATTTTATTTCTAAAAACTGTCCTATCTGCGGAAGCAATAATGCAACAAATTACAAATCCCATCGCAAAAGCATCTTCAAGTGAAAATGGCTCTGAGAAGAACACAACAACTTTAGGAAGGTGAGAAATACACACAACGTGAAGAAGATGCCTCTTGAAACTGTCAGGGAATTCAAACCGAATTAACTGCATCTACAGATCTAATTAACTGGTTGGGATGATCAAACCTTCTCTCTAGTACCCACTATCAACATTCAATAAACAGCAGTGGAGTCCTGTGGAGGTTTTGATTTATATGTGGATAGTTCCAAGTGCCATGATCCTTCTTCAATGAATCCTATGCTCGAATTTCCACACAAGTTTCGAAGACGAAAAATTCAGCCAGATCAAAGTCTCGTACTTGAGGAAATTGTTCTGTAGTGTTTGAAAGACAAATATATCGCAGATTTCGGAAGAGAAGGATTTGACATTTAGACCCTGCGCTATGTTCAAATTAATTGCAAAATCAAAGCCTTCACGGTGCCATCGCACTTATGCAGGGGAAAAATGCGTATAATAATATAAGCATTTTTTTTTGTTTGTTGCGCAAAATGCATTTTTCAAACATCTGAGCGTGGATGTACACGAACGGTCGTGCTAGACAGAAAGTATTTTAGTGTGCGGACACAAGCCTATAAAGTAATAAAAGTATGTATCTCAACATGGCCGAACAGCATCACACTTGGAGCCTTTCTTTCTCTCTCTCTCTTTCTGTGGAGGGGAAGGGGGAGAACAACTTTGAGGATTTATGTTCATACCCAGCTATTGTCAACGTTTGTTTGGCCATTATGATTGGTTTGGTATCAGTAAAAAAAAATTTTTTTTAATGTCCTCAAGCAAAAGTGAGAGTAGTTGTAGTGCATAAAAGGTCCATGTGCTGTCCCGCTGCATACTGTATTTTGTCCATGTACTACGCCTGTGGTCTGAGCTTATTCCTAATAAACTTGTTAAACTTGATAGTAGTCTATGAATTTTGAAATTTTCTGCGCGAGCTCTCAACAGAGTAAACCTTACCGCGAAGACTTTACACAGCAAGCATCAGTGACTCACTCACGGTGATTATTCCATCGAAGTAAATGTCTTGAATTCTTAATATTTTTATCAATACCACTGTTTTAAACACCGTCAACGACCAGTGTCTTCCTTCAAACACACCCATATTCTCTTTTTTTTTTTTTTTCATGACTGCTGTCCACAAACTGAACATACGTCAGAGACTGAGAAGGAAATCTTTTGATCACATCACTTGCCTCCAACAGCTCAGCCTGAGAGTTAAGAGAAGAAAGCTTGAACTTGAAAAGGTTGCTGACATTGCATTACAAATCGGACATTTTCCATGGAAATGCCTGTTTATTCTCTAGAATTTCTAAACCTGGGGCGGATAGGGCGAGGGCAATAAATGGTCGACCTTTCGCTAAACAAACATCTGATCTTGAATCTATCAAATGCTCGTCAGCACTCGTGCGTTTGGCAGCCTACAATTTATATCCGTGGACAGGTGAGAGAGGCACGTGCACCTTCTCACACAAGGGTGAGTAAGAAAGGATTACCGCTGTGAGCGAGGATTGTTATTCTGCGTGCTTCCCTCAGCAGAAAATCGAAAATATCGAGAGGAGCTCCATAAAGTTATTCCTTTTTCTTTATCTTCATTGTCCAGAAGAATGAGACGACCTCAAAGATAATAAAATAACAAGAGTTTCTGAAAAATCCTTCGAAGATATCACAGGGGTAGGGAAGGGGAAGAGTACCGGCCTATTTGCCTTTATTATTTCGGTGATTAGTCATTGTTAACACCAGCTGCAACTCTCTATGAAGTTCTATAGACTTTTGCTTACGTTTCTTTATGCGTAGGTAATAAGACTGAATGCCAGCGATTTCGCACGATGTTCTAGGTGTTCTTACTTGCAAATTTAATATACTGAATATTAAACAAAATTATTTTTAAAAATCGATACGATCATCCTCTTTGTGGCCATTTCTCCTTAGAAATCTAGTCACATCTTCTTACCCACTTTGTAGTTACATGCAGCAGTGTATGCTTCCGGTTCGGAAACAATGAAAAGAGCAGGTGAGTCAAAAGGTACAAATCGTTTAGGCAGCATAAAGCTCGGGGTAGGCTAAAACATTGTAAACTTGTTAAAATGTGACTTTAAACTTACTTCTCTGTCTTTAGCTCTTCGAACACATCACAATAAGCTCGTGCAAATGTAACTATGGAAAATGTAACTTATGAAGTATTTAGGAATGTCACAGATCATATTTGTGATGCTTAAAAAAAGAAAAAATAATCGTGCCTGAGTTGGCACTCTTTTGGAGGCCATATTTTTATCGTCATCATTCGATTTGATATCCGCATGAGGAATATGTGGCTTGTCAGATAAGCTGCCGACGAGCCCCTGTTTGTAGAAAATTGTCATGATCACTCGTTACACAATAATTCTTCTGTCAGATGAGATAATGCCAAAATGACAGCTTTTGTTCCATTTGTTTGATTCATGGCAGGATAATTTTTTGGCATACAAATGCAACGTATTCCCACATGGAATCAAACTAATTACTGAGGTTTCAGTTATTTTTCTTCATGAGCTAAGTTTTGACACGTCGTAGACATGAGAATAAATCCGACTATCAAGTAAAGCTTGTTCGGGGTTAATTATGATGTTCAAAGAAAGCAGGTTTCACGCAATGAAAACCTCAAGATATGATGATTTTTACAGTTGAGATTTCAAACTGGTTTTACACTGACGTTTTACCCTTGGTACACTAACAGATCTAGCAGTGTGTTTAATACTCGAGAAAGCGTGATAGCTGAAACAGTGGCCGATTATCTTGAGCACCTGAACTGACCCCCAGTCCCATCCCTCATCCTAACCAGCCAAGCACACCACGTTCCGGTCATTCTAAAGTTATCTTTCACGTGGGCTGCACTTCTGCAATCTCCCCTGACCAGTGGCTATGCCCTAGAGGAAGCTGCTCTATTGTTGAGCAAGAATGCACAGGTGAAGCAAATTAGCTGGTACCAGATCCAATATTGAGTGAGCACCGAGCCTACAGTTCTCTGGTCGGTATTACCACATACTTGTCATACATGTGTAATAACCGCGTGAGCACACTGTCTTTGTGTGAGTGAGGAAGAGCTGAGGAGATTGCGTAAGTTTCTGTCCCTATGTTGTCACATCGTATACTTAGACAAAGTTGAAGACAGATATATATATGGAAGAGGACGTGTAGACAGACCGTGAGTGAGTGAGTGAGTGAGTGAGTGAGTGAGTGAGTGAGTGAGTGAGTGAGTGAGTGAATAGGTGAGGTGAGGTGAGGTGAGGTGAGGTGAGGTGAGGTGAGGTGAAGTGAGGTGACAGATGAGTGACCAGGTTAGCCAGTGAGTAAGCAAGAGAGCGAAACGGGCGTGGAAAAGGTGTTACGCAAAACATTTCGGTAAGCTAGCATTGTTAACCATCCGAAATGATGCGATTGTAAAGAAGAAACTGCAGGAAACAAGAGAAGTCATGCAGAACATTGGAAACGCCATCATCATTTTTTTTGCCTTATGGAAAGATACTTCCTGCATTGTGAGACGATTGCATCGCTTTCAGTGACATGTGATTGTGAAACGTTTCCATTACAATAAGATATCTTGAGCGGAAAAGGAAACATTCGCTACATATACACGTAAATGACTGTTTGAAACGCCTATAAATGGCTGTATTTCGTTCACTATTAGAAAGAAATTATAGGGTCAGCAAAGGTATTCATTTACCAACAACTGAAAGCAATCACATTCTTGTCGAAGGATCAGAGCAAACTGTAACCTCCAATGACCGTATGCATAAACCTTACGTTAGTTCACGCAATGCGGTAACCACGAGGAACTCCCAAAACATTAGTTGTGTTCACCGTGGTTAACGCAGTACGTTAATTAACGTATGGATTATGCATACGGCCACAGGTCCCACATACAGTGAGTCAAGGTCCATTCATTTTGTCTCCAATGTGTGCATTATCAGACTCTCCGTTA
Source organism: Ellobium chinense (assembly GCA_033807755.1). Taxonomy (NCBI): domain Eukaryota; kingdom Metazoa; phylum Mollusca; class Gastropoda; order Ellobiida; family Ellobiidae; genus Ellobium; species Ellobium chinense. The sequence continues at coordinate 1,179,940 of JAWQUT010000211.1, forward strand.
AGCTTTCCGCAATTTACATACAGCTACTCAAGCACAGCCACCATCAGCAACGACTGTTGCCTACAACACCCACGGCAAAGCAAGATGTCAGAATAAATTTCGCGAACCACTATTCAAATAGTAGCGCACACGCCTGGCATTTCCAGCATATACCGTTAAGTTTTGACAGGAAATCAAATCAAACGTACGGTCTCATGAAACGTCTAAACTCTTGGAAACAGCCTGCCTTAAGTGCCATCTCAACTGGACAATAGAAACTCCTGGCGTTCACTGCATGTCCAGACAATGGTATCGTCAGTGCTCAGTCAGAGGTTGACAAGGCGTTAATAGGATTAGTACAGACTCAGCAAGGACACCGATACCTGAGCCGAGAATCAAGGCGTCTGCAGTAGTAAGACCACAGTCCAGCAACTCCACGAAACGGTTAGACAACCACCAGGAAAAACACCACAGGAGACGGTGAGGGGCTCCGACGTCTTTGGTAGCTGAACACCCGTTAGATTCTGAATGAAGTCGCGATCTGGACCCTTGCTTATGACCGCTAGGTGGGCTATGAAAACATTTTGAGGGCGTTAACCGTAAGAGTCCATTTTGGCACCGGATAATACAGTAGCTGTACAGTATTCGAGGTGGCGGGCGGTAAACAAGGGAGACAATAGCTGAAATTTACACTCTGTGATTCTTTTAAGGGGAAGTGATCGGTGCTAATGCGAGTAGGAGGTGAAGTACAGGCAGGTAGTACTGTAACAAGACAATTCGAGGAGACCTAGATACTGTAGAGTCATACTGTATTGCTTCGGAATTCTATCTTTGGAGAAAGAAAATCTATGTCTGAATACTACATCGCCAAGAACGCTCCCGGACATCGAAGAAGGAGATCTTGCTTGCAGTAGAACGAATTCAGATCCTGAGAAAGGGTCACCATATACTGACCCACATTTTGGCGTGGCCTGAAATAAAACTAATCAGCGCTAAGGAACCCATCTTTGCGACAAGCTTTTTTTTCACAAAATCCACCTGTCGTCGGGATGCCATATCTCACAAATGCCAATAGCTGCAATGCTATACACTGTTCTTCTCTTATCACTCCCATTCATGATACAAAAACCTCAGGTTCTCCCAACACGTATCTTGAGCATCCTGACTCAAATTCACTGGCGCAGTAAATGCTGAAGACGGTGAATTTTGAAGAAGTCTGGTCATGTTGTTCACCTTAACTGCTGTAATTGTTTACCTCGATGTTAGATTAAAACCTTTCCTGTTAAGAAATATATTTGTGCTCCAGGTGGTCTTGAATATCTTTATTTAAAATTCATAGACATTATGACAATATATGGTGATTGTACGTCTAATGAATGTTGGCAAGCTTAACCATTTGTTTTTAGATTCTTTTCATATTTCCTCCTCGCGCGTGCACTAGAAGTACTGTCAAAGAAAGGTATCTGTATCCCCAGATCATCCATGGACTCACGAGTCTTAGCACAGATTGCCCATTTTCCTTCTTTAAACCGATTTCACATCTCCTTGCCATGAGAAAGTTCCAAGAAAAGGAACAATGACTGGCCGCCCTCAACCTGAATGAGGCGACTCAATTCCACAAGAAGATGATATATTATACATCATGGCTGTACATGGTTCTATATTTCAGAGGTGCCACACACTGTCATAATGTCCTCCATTATACAATGGTATTCCCTTTCTCTCGTTCCTTCCATGCCCATGTCGGGAAAAAAAATATCTACCTCTGACCTCATCTAAGATTTCATCACTCATGTCAGGCATGCAGCGCCGCGTTCCGATCTCGTGAGTCCATCTATCACGTGCGTTACACTTGTATTATCTCACCCTCCTTGATCAGCGGCTGGACTTGCCCCGGAAGTGCAGCCATGCATGTTTATGCATTATTATCCGTGGTGACGGAAAAGGTAGTATCTCATAAATTAGATCAAATGCATATTTTGATGTCATTCTGTTCAGGATTTTCGACCGCTTCTCACGACAGTAGTGAAGTTAGTGAAAGAGCTCCAAAATGTACAGAAGCAAACATTTTATGAGGAATTAGGTCTCTTCTTGCCAGGAAGTTGGCTGTATTCAATCTGTTTTTGCCCCTTAAACCTGATGTTCATTGGATAGTTTCTTGGTTGTTATTGTTTTCTGGCCTAGGATCAGACAATTCGTCTGGGAGACGCAAGAGAGAGGTAGGACAGAAAGAAATTAAAACTGAAGCGTATGCAGGTGATGACAGCTGGTCTGTTTTAGCATCCTACAGACCGTGGTGGGTCGCTCGATATTAGACAATCATCCGTTAACTAGGAAACGACGGTGAGGACTGAAGCAATAAAAGCTCTTCTGAAGTGACGCTCTAGTCACACACACACAAGAAAAATTCTCTGGGTCGCGACATTGCCAATTTGATTGTAGGAATATCTTATTACTGTAATTTTATCAACAGCATGGTAGATTCACCTCTACTGTCCTCATCTCCAATGTTACTTATTAGGCTAGGGCAGCAGCTGTTTATTTCCCCTCCTGACTGGTACCTTGTGACGATTACGGTCAACTAACAGGTCTCTTACAGTATAGTAATACAGACGAGGCTCTTGAACTGGTGGAAAGGCTGCAGAGTATAAAAGTCCCTGCTCGAGACGGTCGAAGGGGTGCGACTCGGTAAATAAATAGTATCGAGGTCTCGTTGACAGGCCCGCCTTTCACACTGATTGTGTTTTCCGAATCAACGACTTCGAACTGTGAAGCCAAACATTCTCCACGGCCCAGGCAGTGGTTCCTCTTGTGTATGGTCGTGTACAAAGTACATACTCGGAACCAATCGTGTCCACTTGAAGTGGGTCTTGCACATGGTCTGAAGTAACACCAACCACCACTGGAGTGGTCCTCCGTTCATTAAGGAGTCAGAATAAAGTCTCACCCGAGCACTGACTCAACACTTGGTGAATCCTTTCTTGTTATTTTGTTTCGTAAAGAGTCGAGAAAGGCAAATAAAACATGGCAGAAAGTTCAGAGGTCGTAATAGAAAGGGAGAGATTTTTTTTCTTTCCCTTTGCCTCGATAACACGTCATACAAAATAAATAAACAGCACAGTCAAATATATTTTTTACGAGCTCCAAGCGGATACGAACACTCCACAGCAAAGGCCTCAGAGGGGCGCGTAAGTTGTCAAAAAGTTACTGCAGGATCTAGATCAAGGTGTTCGAACAACGTAAGCATGGTCTGTATCATGAAATGAATGGTCTTAAGAATACCAAAATGGACAGACCTGCACAATGACGACCATTAAAATTAGATACTTTCAAATACATGTAAAACAGTAGCCAAAAGCGATGATGCAAGCACAGATCTCTGATACTAGCCTGTATTTCAAATGTGATTGACAGAGACAGCGGGCGGGGAGAAGAAGAAAGCAAGAGGGAGTGAAAAGCTGAAGAGGTAAAGTGACATCATAATTAATCATACCAGAACGTAATGTATACTCATATATGAAAGACATACAGGCATTAAAAAGGCGTCTCTTAATGTAATTTAAACTTGCTCGTGCCAACTGTTGTGCTATGAAATTACAAAATTATTGCGGGACGTACTGGAATCTTACCTCTTAATAACCGCGCACACCTGTGGTCTTCCCTTATAAGCTTTCGCCGACAGCGCTATAGAATCCAGAACTGACACTCTTGAAGATTCTCTGCAAGAACACAAGATAGAGGATTCCAATAAACGAACTTAACAATGCCAAAAGGTGAATGATAAAACAACACAAAAGGGGCACCCGGGGTGGAATGGAAAGAAAACACAAGAAAAGTCGGAACAACAGATCAAGAATTTATCTCCAAACTAATCGGGTGAATTGCACGCCAGCGTCGCTAATTGTGTGCTTACTTTTGTAAACTAGACTCACGTTCGTTGCATTCAGGTACGGAAACTTTGGCTTGTTATTATCTCTCCTCACAGTGTTTGGCTTGCTGAAAGCTCCACGCCATTGTCAGACGGAAAGCGCTGGTAACAAAAACAATGGAGGGTATCGCGGTTACAAACGGTGTTTATTGTTTTCTAGTATTGCCTTTTACTTATATTTTACATCAATCCACCCAAAGGCAGACTCGAAATCCGCTCAGTGTGGGTGATGGGCAAGATACTATTGTATCTCTCTCATCTCGTTTTGTAAGTGCTTGATTTACATGTATGAGAGAAGAGAAACAGGCCCCCCTAAAAGAAACGCTCAAAAGAACCCAACAACGACAGCTGGACAGTCAGAATTGAACAAATGAGTTGGAGAAATCCAGAGGATAGCACAGAACAGAAATGGCTAGCGTTGCGCAATGTAGGTCTTATGTGATGACTAACGGCACGGGAAGGATGTACGATTTACTAGAAAAGAGGGGAAAAGAAAGGAACCTGTTTCAATCATGCTTGATCAGATATTTAGCATCATCTTTCCTTACATGCATTCCCAGCACAAATCTAGAATATACTGATCAACAAATCCACTTTCGAACTCTTCATATATATGCATACAGCAAACATTCTTTCGAGATGGGATATACCTCATAATCCACCACGCACGCCACAGATGACATGTCATCCTGCATTGTTAGATCATCTGATCTTCCTGCATAATCTTTGCGTTAATTGGGTTAACTCCAATGAACACTACTAATGTTTTGTGAGTTTCCCGTGGTCACCGCAGTACGTTAATATAAGGATTATGCATACGGCCACCGATTCCACAAAGCTCTCTTAGCGCTAACCAGCCATCAAGAAAAACACGCGTCGCTAAGATAATGAATCCCCTCCATCCCCTCCAGTAAGTTTTGTGGATACGCTTCTGCATGATTTCTCCAATTTACGAACGCGTGTTTACCAACGATTGCATTTCACAGCTGTTTTGGAAACGCCTCGGTGGTACCATTATTCTTCGGNTTAGAAAAGAAGGGGGGGGGGGAAGAGTTTCAAGTACGTTTGATCAGATATTTCGCACCATCTTTCCTTTCATGCATTCCCAGCACAAATCTAGAATATAATGATCAACAAATCCACTTTTGAACTTTTCCTATGCATACAGCAAATATTCTTCCGAGATGGGATAATCCTCATAATCCACCACGCACGCCACAGATGACATGTCATCCTGCACTGTTAGATCATCTGATCTTTATGCATAATCTTTGCTTTAATCAACGTATTGGGTTAACTCCAATGAACACTACTAATGTTTTGGAAGTTTCCCGTGGTCACCGCAGTACGTTAATATAAGGATTATGCATACGGCCACCGATTCCACAAAGCTCTCTTAGCGCTAACCAGCCATCAAGAAAAACACCCGTCGCTAAGATAAAATTCAGTCCCCCCATCCCCTCCAGTAAGTTTTTTGGATACCCTTCTGCATGATTTCTCCAATTTACGAACGCGTGTTTACCAACGATTGCATTTCACAGCTGTTTTGGAAACGCCTCGGTGGTACCATTATTCTTCGGGTTGCCAATTTCATCAACAAAGTTCATGATATCGTGACTTCTGACACTGTTCGTCTGCTGCCACGGTTGATATCTTAACCTCATAACAGCAAAGATTTCTTTGGAACTGTGTTGTGCAGTACATTCTTCACATGTCGCTGACGTTTGTTTGGTGATGGGGTTGCGTACTAGAATTCAAAGTAAAGGTTTTTAGGACGTGAAAGAGAAGAGTCCTGTTGACTATAATATTTCTATTCTATTCTATGATATAATTATCCTTATAACTGAACTGCAAAATGAGAGAACTAAATACTGTCAGTTCTAGGAAGTCTTACTGTTTAGTGTTTTCATGTTTTGGTTGGTATGCAACAAAACTGTTAATTGCAAGACAGTCTATGGTACAGTACCGTCTGCCAAATACGCTGTTCTCTGCGCTCCTGAATTTAGAAATGCAGCTTCATACATATAAGAGGATGAAACTAGTGGTAGGCGACATCGTTTCTGATTACCAGTATTTTTGATACCTAGGAATTCTAATTTAGAATCGAAGTATCGAAAATCTCGAAAATATCGAATCACTTAACTGATATTACGCATCAAAATTGAAACAGAATCGACATTTCCGATATTATGGAGTTCGAAAGCGAAATATGGCGATTCTTTAAAATTCAAGTATCGGCCCATCCTCACAGGAAACATGTCATGTTTACATTATATTTACGACAATGTAAGGATCCATCTTTTTATATTTTTCCCTTTATCTCTCGTCTCGCGGTCGAATAATTCCAAATTCACCTTCCTCTCTTAATATTTTCTCTCGTTTTTATCTCTGTTTCAAAATGGCAAATCAATAGTATTTATATCTACCCCGCCTACATGACTATATCATACGCTACTTACATTGCAACCAAGTCACGTCCTGAAACAGTCTGACATCGGGAAGTAAAGAACAATACAGTAGGCGGATGAAAGCGGATCTTAAACCCTAACACAAATACGTTTTCTACATCCTAAAGAGCTCACGGATGATTTCAAGCATCACTATGTTCAATTATTTAGTACTTTATGACTAGTAATGGTAAGAACAAGCTAATAAGAACTGAGGCATCCCCTTTGCGCAGATATTTGGAAAGCATCATCATTCTGTTTAAACACATGGGTGATGAAGTATCACTGAACCTTGTTAACGTAAAGGGTGATCATGGCGTCATAAAAATGACAAATACGTTCATTAGCGTCTCAGGAGAGAGGACCGATGTAGACAATACCTGGCCTAGTGATTGGTACTGTAGCTGAAAGCAAGGAGGAAAAATTCATTACAAGTTTGACGAATGGTAACGAGTTCGCTTCTTTGCTGAAGGAATGCCCTCGACGCCACGACAGGTGGCTTCGCCAAACACGTCTACTGTTTAGGTGTTACTCCAGAACTACAGACCTCCTATTTGCACCTCATGGATGAATTACTATAATACTTCCTTTAATACTGAAGACAAGGAAGATGATTAGGGTATTACGCGAAAGTAGGTTGCTGCTAAACGTTTGATGAATGAGGATGATAAGTTATAATAATTATGGGGTGAATGGGGGCAGGCGGAAGAGGGAGAGATGAAGAGATCCAGTATGGTGGTAAACGTAGGAAGAGTTCTGTTTGCTGCTAGTAGTGCTAGTGAAGAGCTTCATTTTCTTTTACAGTTCGGCCTTCTCACAGACCACTGTAGGCAGTGGTAGGCATGTGTATATAGTATTTCCTGATGTTACCATCATGTTGCATGTTACGAATTAGAATCAAATATGAATTTCACGTCTAGACCGGAACATGCAATGTGATCTTAACACCACGAATTGTAATCTGTGCCCGCCTAACTCTGCATTAGCATAACGGTTCATAAGAGATCTGATTTTTTTCTTAAATAACAGCTCTCTAATATATTAGTGATCACGTAAGAACGAGACAAGTTAGCTGTTGTGCTTGTACTAGTAAATATTTGATGTCGCTAAAAGACATGACGAGCTTGACGAAAGCGAGAGCTGGGATCCATTTATGCGGGGCAAAATTAGAGATTGTTTGCAGTCGCGAGCGTCAGCGAGCGCCTGTAAACAGTCTTGAATCGAGTCTTGGATACATCAATCCCAGCACACGTGCGTCTACTTTAGCATTAGGTCTATCTTTTTTACATATCTGACACATTATTCATTAGAAGAATAATGCAGAACAAAAAACAACGTCAGGAAGGATTAATTTCAATATCGATCATGCATGCGCACTAATACACCCAAGAGAGATTGCCAACAGGATATTTTGAATACGCGCAATGATAAGATGCATGCAGAACTGACAAAAATTAATGAGAAGCTGGGTATCATAAGCAAAGTATTCAAAAGATCGACTTATCTCGACTTCAGGCGTGGTGGCTACAATGCCTCTGATCTTTCTCTTACAATAGCTTGCTTGAGGGAGAATATATAAATATCTACTGTGTATAGAAGCAGGTGGGGTATCTAAATATAAGAAAAGAAAATTTAGAACTAGTAAATAAGAAGCTGCAGCATCGGTTGCTTCTCCCTCCTCTCAAATAAACCAATCTGTTCATACAATCATGAGCTTTTTTTGTACTGTTACGTGGTCAACTTTATCGATTAAATCCTTGAGAACGCTACGCGACATGAAACAGAATATGAATTCCTATACAGTCAGCTGATTTCCTAAAAAGTACCATCAGCAGAACAACAACTTTCGCAAACCTCAAGATAACTCACATATCATCAGAGTGACATAATGAAAACATATCTCAGTGAGTGCGCAATCGACATGGATGGGACGTTTTTACTCTGAAACTCCCGTCTTGATATCATGTGGCTTTTTGCCCGGACACCACGTCAAACTTCAAAAGGGACCAACACTAAAAGCGATTCAAATCTCAGAAAGTTTACTTACAGTCCTTCTCAACATGGGAGCTGTTATCCTCAACACGGTCGGCAAGGTGGCCTAAAACGAAACGCTTGTCTCTTGGTAAAAGAAGTCCCGGGTTCGAATCTTCCTATAGACACATTTCTGTTTGGGCGAATATCGCGGTGTTTACAGGATATCCTACGAGATCCATGCATAATCTCTGATACAGCCTTCGGTCTGATGAAAGCGGATCTTAAACCCTAACACAAACACATTTACAACACAAGAACTGCGAGAGCTTCGTCTTAATATTGATTTGCTTAATAAATCTAGACCTGGCCAACATGATAGAGTCCCAGACTTCAGCGAATATAATACCGCAAATCCCTCTGTCCCCCTCTTCCCATGTCATTAATACTGGCAACACATGATAGGGCAGTAGAATCCTATGAAAACTTCCACGCCAGATGAGTACTACACAACAAAAGAATCTGTCTCAGACTAATTAAAAATATGAAATTAATACTACCGTAACTATCCCTGTAAATTTATCTCTGTAAATTTATAGTAGTGTAACAAAAATCCACAGTCCATAGACGTAAGCTGTAGAAAGAGGCAAACAAATCTCTGAAAGTTTAGTGGATTTGAAGGGAGTTAAGCGATGCGTTAGAATAGGATTCAGAGTTAATGGCTCCTGATGGAGGTACAGAAACGCCATTAGTGCTCGGGCTGACAAGTCATATGATCGCCAGGATTGGGTTTCCAAATCAATTTGTGATTTTCAAGACTTAATCTCTACTTTGGCTGCAGTCGCAATCGATCAGCGCGTGTCGACATGTCTTAATATTTGCTGTCTGGATTCAACGTGGCGTTGCAGTTTGTTTAATTGAAAATATGATATGGGCGTGACAGGGTCGGTCAGTTCGTCATGACTTCCAACTTTTCAGCGTTAGCAAAGTACGCTCGTAACTTTATCTAGGGAAGGGAACAAAAGCATGTGCGGGAAGCGGAAACAAGGAGGTGTTGGGAGGTGGAGAAGGTGTTAAAGATACGCATGCACATCCTTATGAGGCAAAAGACCAGATAAAAAGAGGGCGTTTGCAAAGCTTTGGCGAGCCTTTCCAATCCATATAGTGGGCGACAAAAACACGCACAAACTTATTTGTCAGTCTAAATTACGTTTATTTGTCGCACTATCTGTTGGCCAAAACTTATCTCCATACAAATATACACCCATTATCAATATTAAAATTTCATAATTCTACCTGGCTCTTTCCTTGTTTTCCCAGAAAGTATTTCTTAAGCTAAGGACCACTTCACAATAATACACAAAATTTTTTTTTTCAAATTGGGCAATTTTTAACTTTTTTTTTTTTTTTAAAAGAGGGGAGGGAGATAAAAGACGAGTACTCTTATACTTTTCAAATGTTCACAATATGTAAATTCTCAAGCGATATAGAAACTATCAATATGCACGCCGTACTAGACGATAACGTACGCGAGTGTGCACTCATACACATGCACTCATGCCTATCCTTCATCGTATTTCGGATATACCGTAGTAAAAAAAAACAGCAAAAACACTGTCACTGAACTGACAGAATTCAAGCAAGCCGTGAACTGTATCCAGTCGAACAAAGAGCATGCTATTTCTTTGTTGTGAAGTATCTTTATGACTATCAAGTTTGAGTCCTCTAAGGTTGCCTTTAATGTATCCACAGGGGACCAAGCCTTGTTTTTGTAACGTTTTTTCTCTTCTGAGTACCAGAAGTCTGTAGAAAAACATGCAGCGGAGCGCGATGAATATAGGATCCCGTTTCTAAAACACGTTTCATGTGTCAAGCTTGTTAGGAAGATGTTTTGGCTTGTTCCGAAGAGGAAATAACAAGAGATAAAGCAATATGAAGACAGGGCGGGGACGTCTTAAAGCGGGAGACTGGTCTAGAATTAACTTTATTTATGGTCGTTCGCGGTGGTTGTCAGTGGTTGACGGTAGCCTTTAGTACTTGACGTTTTTGACATAGCACTCAAAGAAACTGCGGGGGAAATTTCGTGACAGGCTGTCTCCTATTTCTCTGATTAAATTTTATTTAACCTTGAAATTTCAGTATAACGCACGGGACGTCATGATCGATGTTGGCATTCCTCCC
>JAWQUT010000211.1:1190562-1206809 GCA_033807755.1 Ellobium chinense
GTGTGTGTGTGTGTGTGTGTGAATATGTGTGGGTGTGGGTGTGGGTGTGGGTGTGTGTGTGTGGGAGGAGGGAGGGGAAGAGAAAACAGTCCTGTCGTGATGCGTACACCAAATGTCATTTTATCATTAGTTTACAAACAATTTTACTGTCCGTATTCCCATGAGCTCTCCGTCTTCGGAAGCCATCGATACTGGTTGCCCAAAATGGCAGCTTGACCGCTCAATACTGCAAAAAAAGATCAAGTTCAGACACCTACACCCCAAGAACTAATCCTGTAGACTGACCGAAAGCCCAGTATCGAATCAGGTCCAAAATCTATAAACTGACCGGAGACCACTAAATGGCCGCGACCCCACAGAAAGGGCAGTGGTCACCAAATCAGCCATAACCCAGCATGGTCGAGACGCACTTGATTGTCTGTTGCATAGAAATGAAGTGAACTGGAACTCCGAAATGTCCAGTTCAAAGTCTCTGTTCCGGTCAATTGTTTTTCAATCAGACAAATCTAAGACTGGAATATCGTCATGGAAGGAACATTAACACCTCGGATTTCACTAACGGATGAAGGGTACATTGTTCTACCCTGTTCTTCCACAGGGTAATGACTTTATGTCCAGAAGGTGCGTGGGGCATTAATGGGATACCAACAGAGGTATAGTCACTTTGAGAAATCCACTGCTCTTGTCTCTATTCTGGTACAAATTGAGTGGGTTGGAAATGAGATTTTTATATTACGCAGGTGTTATATTAGATGACCTTTAGTCATTTCCGATGGGGGACGTCAGAAAAGTCAAAGTGTAAGGACGGTGCCTAGCGGTACCATCGGGTTGACACATATAATGACAAAGGATCAAACTAACGTTATATTAAGTAGTATGTTTAGCTGATTCATATACTACAGCAATAACAGTGATTGTATTGATACACATACTATCATTACACGACAATATGATAAGAAATGTCTTCCCCATGAGAACAACTGTGATGATTTTTTTGTGTGTGGGTCGACAAAATACGTGACTGAAAATGCATGTAATCCACAATTGATTTTCTGTATTATCTACTATCCTTGTATTTCCTGATGCCGTTGATCTTTAAAGAACTAACTTAAAATATGGTGTCAGTGAATAAATGGTGTATCCATTCGCTGCATAACGCCTTTATCATAAACATAAAAACAGACAAGATTTATGTCAATATCCCTGGCATAAAAAAATAACTTACATGTACCATGGAATGGGTATTGTTTGGCTGTGCTTCATTACTACTTAACAACCTGCAACCTCAAATGAGAGACAATATAGTGCTTCAGTCTAACTTTCTCGAAAACATCCTCAAGTGCTTCATTCAAGTTAACAAGTCTAAAGAGTTTATTATAAGCTTCAGTACAAACCAAGAATAAAAGCGATCAAACAACATTCGAAAGCTCTATTACCGTGCAAATTACATTATGTCTGTTTCTCAGCGACTGCGCCCAAAGCCCTAAATCTATCTCTGCTGTCGCGCATAAGATTCGTTATCTCTCACAATGGATAGGTTGCATGGCAAACTGCAAATCATGGCGGCCTGTTATCGCAGATTCTGGTACCCATAACGACCACGGACTCAACACAGCGACGAACAAACGAAAAGCAAATTCCCATGATTATGCCGTCAAACTGGCGACCCGATCAGGGGGTGGTGGGGTCCCAAACTCGCTCACCACTGCATGTGCACAGGGAGGCCAACTGCTCACAGGCCATCGGTTCCTCGTGTTTTGATTAAATCCAGACGTATCATTATCCCGCCATTAGCCACAGGGGTCCCTGCGGGTTCATTTGGAGTTGAAGGAATTGACGATTGGGTTAAGAGAGGGGACTCTCCTGTGGATCCGGTTCCAGAATTGGATTTTTATACGTTTATGCTTCCAGTTGTTGTGGCATGGACGTTCGTTGTGTGCAGAAAACAAACAAATTCGTTATGTACAGATAACAAACAAATTCGTTATGCACAGATAACAAACAAATTCGTTATGTACAGAGAACAAACAAATTCGTTATGTACAGATAACAAACAACATTCAGCCCGCATATGTTGGAATATGATTATTCAATACAAATTTGATAACATAGAATATAGTTAGGGCATGCTGACAAGCACATAAAAAAAAAGAGGCACAGAGTCCAGTAGCTGGGCAGTTCTGTGAGAAATGTAGAATTAGATTCCCTTCTCGCTGTAGAACTTTTCAACACGACAAACAAAAACAGACTTTGTCGTTCATGACAGATAGCTATTACTGCAACCACTGCAACCACTACACCACTAGTAAGACCATCTGCAGCTGCTCCTGTCCTGGCTACTTCCAAATCGTTTGAGGCTGGACACTGCCATCTTGGACTCTTCGGAGACACTCAGAAGGTGCATACCAGAAACGGATTATAACATCATAATGAAATCCCAATGCACACTCATGCATGTAGTCTGTATCATTTTTATGTCTATCTCTTGTGTGGGATGATTAAAGCCATTTTGCAGGCTCTAACCACGGTGAATACAATGATATGACACTGAGATTTACACCATTTATCGTAACTATGGCGCAGATAGGACCTCTTGGGACAGAAAGAGCAGGTAAGATGTCACAAGAGAAAAATGAAGCCGAGAATTTTCCAACTAGTCCACAATACAAGCAGCTACTGGCATGCTGAACAAAAGCGACGCGCTTCTGAAGATGGAAGGAGCTGAAGATGGAGACTTTTTCTCTAAATAAAAAAGGGAAGATAAGAGGCAGAGGTGGGAGGGCTGGAAGAATAGCCCCAAAAAGTCAAAAGTAACCACAGAGTAACCATGGACACAAAGACACGAACGACCAGCACGGCAAGAGTTTGCCCACAGAATCAAACGGCTCGGGAGATCAACCCGATAGCCAAGATGAGCACATAAAGCTTAATGGAAACTCACAGTGCACGCGTAGTGCATGTGCTCTGATGGACATGACCGTCGAGCAAAGAGCGGTCAGCCAAGGTTTAATTTCGTTTTCATGGTAACGTGATGCCCCTATGGTCGTATGTTTAATGGTCCTCACTTAGCTAAAAGCATTTGCATGTGCGGGGATTTAACTTCTCAACACTGGGCTCCCTATTTTTTTTTAATGGTCAACAGCTAATGAGGTATGTACGGCGCTGATCCTGGTCATAACAAACCCTTGATGGATGTCTATGGGCGATAAGATCGCGTTATGGTGTCTGTGAAATCATTTTGTCCCACGCTCTGTAGTCTCTAAGCCTTACTATATTACTATACAATCATACTATATATCAGACATGTCAACAATGGTCAAAATGTGCCGGACATTCGGTCAGACAAGCAGCTGAGTTTTGTCTGACCGGACGATGTTTTGTCTGACCAAAAAATCAAAANACTTGTTGACATGTCTGATATATTAATGTACTTTGACAGTTTGTTCTCCGCAGCGTAACGCCTTTGGTGATGACACTTTCATAAACTATTATTATGCACGTCGTACATTGATACATTCACTATGACCCTACCGTTTTAATCATTCTTTGTTTTCAAGAATTGTGACGATTGTTTGTTGGCCGTCCTTCCCATCCTATACCGGAAAAGAAAGTGCAGCTGTGTGTGAGTGGTTAAGGGTGTTCGAAATGGTTGTAAATTAATAGTTCAGCCTTTTAACAACAACAACAGCAACATCAGCAACGACAAAAACAACAACAACGACAACAACAACAACATCCTAAATGCGTGCTGTCAGTGAATTTGCCTTGCTCGTTTAGGGATTTGGCAATATTGCTCAGCATGCATCATACGTCTCCGCACACTCAGAATGATTAAAACAAAACACAGGCCAGACATGCATTCCCTTTTATCCTTTCATCATGCCCTCCCATAATGCTTATCCAGCTGGAAAAGCAAATGAAGATGGTGGTGGGGTACAATTATTTCATTAAGCATTAAGACTCCCCCTCCCCCCTCACCCAAACCAAAACAAAACAAAGCCGTGAGTCCCCAGGCACTCTCCAGTTTCATGTCATAATGAAAAAAAGAAATTAATGTCCTGCACATTGATTATTCTTTACGAAAATGCACTTATATACAATGTCCATGAATTGAAATATATCAATGCTTTCTAATCACAAACTGTTCTGTATCAGCTCACAATCGCGTAACTACTTCTGAGTACTTGTTAAAAAAGACTCATTCTAGATTGAGTTGGATAAAACCCAGAGAGACATAGATGGCTGCCTTTCCAGGCGCCTTTTATCAACATCTAAGGATTGGTGATACAGAGAACCATACCATATTAATTTTGGTAAATAAAACACGGATAGCTAGATGTCTAGCCAGCCAGCCAGCCAGCCAGCCAGCCAGACAGACAGACAGACAGACAGACAGATAGAATAACAAAACTTTACAGAAGCAGTAACAGCTAGAATATGTCCCCCATGTCGCGAATATCCATCATCTATAGGAGAGTGGTATTTTGAANACAGACAGACAGACAGACAGACAGACAGACAGATAGAATAAAAAAAACTTTACAGAAGCAGTAACAGCTAGAATATGTCCCCCATGTCGCGAATATCCATCATCTATAGGAGAGTGGTATTTTGAAACGCAGCCATTTCGCAGTCAGCAAGCACTGCCGGCACAGACATACAGAAGAAAAAGGAATATGGTTCATACGGAAACATAGGGGATTTTTTTTTCAGTGACTTTACTTATAGAGATTTTTCAGTGACGTTACTTATAGAGATATTTCAAGACATTACTTATAGAGATTTTTCAGTGACATTACTTATAGAGATAAGTGCTGCTGGAGGGTTTTTTTTTTAATCTTCTGTGGATGGATATCTCAAGAAACAGAAGACACCCCAGTTTGACCAAAAACTTTCAACACTGCTTTTCGAAGACGGATCAACAACCTACCCATGTCGCATAAATCAAGAATTATGGGGGCCTAAAACTACTTGCCCTTGAACACGATCATCAGCATCCAAACTATGGGAGAGTGAGAGAAAGGGGGGTTCTTATTGATAGATTGTCGGCAAACTTCTTTTTATGAGCGTGATTACATGTATCACAGAGCACGAGATTCCCATGCAGGTCCCTGATCACGCAAATGGCTATGATACGCGCCATCTTGCACTCCATCTCCGCCATTAATGGCCACGCTGATAGGGGCGGACCATGCCAATTTAGGTCTAATTTAGAGACCCGGTCCGACACTCCGGGGAACAATAATTTCCTCCAGGTTTCTGAGACGGAGGGAGAACGTGAGTAAGATTTTCTATAACCCAGGAGGGGGAAAACACGAGGGCGAAGTAAGGAGGGACGGTGTGGACAGCGAGATGAGCAGGTAATGATGAGAAACACACAAGCAGGTTTGCATGTGTTATCGTCTAAATTATCGCATGAAGAGCCGGCTCATATTCTGCAATTAATCACTAAAAGCGGTCATGAGAAAGCGGTTTAGAAGGTTTGGGTCCGATTTTTTTTTTTTGCAGGCAATGACCGGGAAAAACACATAAAGTGGTCTGCCCACACAGTCTACGAATATCGAGCGAACGCACAGCCTGCAGAAGCGTATAACTGATCAGTTGAAAGTGGTTAATGTGGATCCTAATGGCGAGCATTAACCAGGCATAATATCTCAAGACATAAGCTTGATATTGCTGACCTTTTCAGAAATGTCATGCCCACAAACTGCGTATGCGTGTTACTTGTTTAATTACAGATCGGTTTCCATGCAATTCAGAATGTCCAAACTCACACAGTCTCCATCTTCAGTAGCTCTTTCAGTATCCGTTGACAGACAGCACCCGCTCGTTGCTGGTTGCTTGGACGTCTGACTCCTTCCGTCCACATTTCCTTTCGTGATGCAGCTTTTCGATGTGCAAATTTTGTTGTTCTAGTAAAAATCGAAGTGGTCGAGTATACGGAATAAAAATAAGACCCTTGTAATATGATATGAGTGAATCATTTTATGTCTGAAGAAGGTCTTTTCAGATCGAAAATTTGCATTAATAAAACAACTTTATTTATATGTAAAAACAAACTTTGTTACCCCTGTTTCAAAGTTCTCAATTTTAAACTTCTTGTAATATGATGTTATGACTTGCTCGTCCCAGACACAACACTCAGTTACACAAGCCCATGTTGACGCATACGATCTATCTTTCCCTTTATTTCATGTATTAATACCGCCCACTGGCCAACTTGCTTGGAAGATGTATGTTATGACATGTTCGCCCTAGACAGACTCCTCCTTTGCACATGTGTCCATGTTAACGTAAAAAGATCGTATACTTCTCTTTTCGTCATAATTTCGAACACGATCTTACACATTCCGACGAATGATATCCTCGTTCATATTATACTTCATAGAGTTTGCTTAAATTCTCACTCCAGAATCTTTGAATACACAAACACCTTTCCACTCTAACCATCAAATGTAAAAGAAGTAATTTGTAAACACGCACATATTCCTCAGTTTGCGTCCTCTCCGCTCTTTGGGGGTAATTTCCCTGAAACTATTTCGTTCACACTGACTGTGAAAACCCAACAGATCCGTTAAAGATGAAAAAATAAAAAATTACGATGCACCGGGTGGGCTAGTTCAAAGCCAACGAGTTCAAAACTCCACCCTTTTGCAAATTTCCACAACAAACAGATCTTGCACCCAATCATCTCTTCAAAGTTTAAAGATGTTGCTTGGTGCTTGCCTTTCGGTCAGGGGGAAAGAACTGAGCAGCACACCAAGGGAGAAAATCAAATAAAACCTGATGATCTGTCCTGGCAAGGGAATAATTGAAAAGGAAATGAAAGCGATGGGATTTATGTAATCAGCCGACGTGGGAAATCCGGCAGCGATATAGACTCGACTCGGCCAGAAGCTGGGACCCTTATTTCGTTTTGTTTTAGCAGAGAAAGGTCTGGCGGCGAGAATGAAAAAGAGAGATGTGGAAAATCAAGAAAAAATGGATGAGGAAAGGGAGTAACACCACCATGTCCTGAAGTTTGTTCCGGTAAAGGCTAGCTGGGAAATGACGCAATATCAACCCACGCCCACGCTCACAAACACTTACCATTATAGCTGTGAATCCGTAGTGTCCAGCGAGTTGCGTCACTTCACTGGTGGACAATTCCAACAGAATGCCACATCTGTCTGGCTGGCAAATCTCTGAAAAGCTCTGACATTAATTTTAGATGTTTCTAACAGTGGTTAAGTTAGTCTTGAAGTATAAGCCCAAACTGGTCGCTTTAATGTCAAAGCTTTTCAGAAACTGGCGTACCTGACCTGACATTATGTTGGAATTTTCCCCGGTACATTCTCTTGTTTATCAGTCGACTAATGATCTCACATTTCAATACTTTGACGTCATCGCACAAGGAAATAATAATGGATTGCCTACGTCACGATTTGCCATGTCAAGCCCGTTAGATCCACTGGCTTCCCATTTGAAGTTTTCATACCTCAAATTGTAAGGTCAGGCGCAAAATATAGAAACTTGAGACTTTGGTGACACAACCTGAAGGGCGTCACAGCTGATGCCTGTCTCAAGCCCCCCCCCCCCCCCCCCCCCCNACACACACACACACGCACACACACACATACATACATGTACAACGAAGCAATTTTTGTTCACAGTCAAGCTTAATGCTTTAACTCCACATTCTTACTCTTCTTAAAAATTAAATGTGCTTTTTTTGTAATTATTTAGATCTACTAGACATCTATACTATATTAACAAAGTCCTACAGAAGAACTCTACAGCTTCAAACCTTGCTCCAGCCGCTTGCTTTATACTTCTGCCGTATCGAATTATCTAATTTACCTTACAAACTCGAATTTCTGAGCTGTGGCCATATGCATAATCATTACGTTTGTTAACGTACTGCGTTAACCAGAGTAAACACTACTAATGTTTTGGGAGTTTCCCGTGGTTATCGCAATCCGTTAACTAATGTAAGGATTATGCATACGGTCACTGGTCCTGTAAATTACAGTTCGTGCGGTTCTGCTGCAAGGAGTTTTCTGGAACCGGACAGACCTACACAAGGGTTGTAACCGCAGGATGAACGGTTCATCCCTGCACCAGTGACTGTACATAGGGCTAGTTAAGGTTTATCGATTTGCCGTCGGTCAAGTCGAGCTCTGAGACTCAGCTAACGGACATCCATTTATTTACATCACGGATGGTCGCCGTGTCCACTTATGGAGTTAATCATGATTTACAACATGGGTAGACAACGGATATAGCTGTGATTATTTCACATAAAGTTCAACATAGTCTACCACTGGCTTTCACAGCAGATCTATTCTAGACAGCCAACTGAAATGTCACAGTGATAGATAAACTGTGTGTGTGTGTGTGTGTGTGTGTGTGTGTGTGTGTGTGTGTGTGTGTGTGTGTATTATATGTGTGTGTGTGTGTGCGCGCGCGCGCGCGTGTGTGACAGGCAGACAGAAAACAGCAACTGAATTTGATACTCAGTTTGACACTCGTACACGCTTTTCTTGCTCTAACAGCATATTATTATAATGAGTCTACCACTAAACACAAAAATGCATTAACGTCTTAAAATGTGCAAAACCTGTCAGTCTGTGTACACGTGAATGAGAGATACAGAGAGGGCAAGACAGATGAGCACTGAGAGAAGAAAGAAAAAGCGATAAGTTCAAAACTTCAAACCGTCATTCATTCATTCATTCATTCATTCATTCATTCATTCATTCATTCATTCATTCATTCACTCATTCATTCATTCATTCATTCAATTTTGCTCACACTACAACATCACCCCAAAGCAGAATACAGCCATAAACATTATCTTCCATTCATGCAAGAGAACGACGTTAAAACAGAATGACAGGGAAAGACAACTCTTACATTAGATCTGTCCTGTGGTCTGGCACTGATAGATCTACGCCGATTATCGACCCTTCCTCGACAAACCACGGAATGCGATGAAGACGTCATTTTGTCTGTTCCCCAAAGACACTACTCGCCTTTCCTTTGTTTTTGTTTTGTTTGGTTTTTCCTTAAGCATCATCTTACTTAAAGCAAGTGATCAATATCAGCCTTGGAGAGAAGAATAAACAGAGCCCTTTGATGACATTTTTTTTTTTACATGCTTCTTTATTGTTATTCACTTTCATGTAAGAAAGAAGAAAGGACGCAAAGACGAACAAAAGTCTATATATGCTTTGCAGCCAGTCAGAATTAGGCTTATATCGCTTTTTGGATAAATCAAGTTCCTTTCATTACATGAAAGCTTAATGTATGTACTTTCATTAGGTGACCTAGCATTATTCTGGCCTGTGATATAGAGTTTGTTTGAAGTGGTAGTGGGTCAACTATACAACTGACAAGAAGTCAAAAAAATCGCCACTGAAGAGTAAGTTTATGATATATAATTCATTTCAAATATGACTGAAATAAAGTCAATTTTATTCATAATTACTGGCCATTCGCCAGTTAAATCAATGTTTTTGTTAATATAAATGATTTTATTCTCGAGTTTTGCAATAAACAAGAACTTGATAACAAGACGCCTTATTCACCTTTTGAACCTGATAGCTTAGTTCCTAGTTTACCGATTTAAATCTCATTTTGACTGTCTATAACAAATGTAATATTGTCTATCTTTCGGCTCTTTCGCACTCGTTTAATCGGCCTAGCACATTTTTCAGGCATTTGATCTGCCAGCATACAAAAATAACAATGATCTACGCTTCTCTAGCCACCAAGATTCTCAGGAAATCACCTCGATCTGCCACGCAGATTCCACAGTTCTAGAATTATGATCATCTCCTCTCCCCCCTCACTTCATTCCCCCCCCCCCCCCCCCCCCNCCCCCCCGCCCCCTTCCTATCAGTCTTCTCTATCCTTGTTTTGAGAACAGCTGCATAATGGAACATTCGAAGGCCAGGGGGAGGGTGGGAGGATGCTACTTCCATATTTCGGGCCTCTGTAACTCTTGTTGTCCTCGGATTCAAATCACAAGGCAGGATAAAGAAACCAGTTCTCATTTCATCTGTTAAACAATTATATCAATAACCAAAATTTTCAAAAAACAAAATCTCAAGAAAAACAGCTCATCTACCCCTTTCACCTTCTATATGCTCGTCAATTTACAAACACATAATGTACCTTTGCTAGACTGCTTTCCATTGCACTTTCTGTGGGAGACTCATAACAGTGGAAATGGATGTGTTGGCAATTAAACCCTCTCTCAGTCGCCCCTTCCTCTTTACACCCTTTATTCCCAGTTTTTCTACTTTTGATGATATGTCGTAAAAGAGAGTGCCATTCTTTGCTCCTTCTTTCATTTTACGATATGTCTTATCACAAACCTTTTGGGTCTGAAATCCGCTTGGGATCAGCTGCCGGGTCATCTATCGAAGATCCAAATGGCCCGAGACATCCATGAGATCACAGAGGAACCAGAGCGGATATTATACAGGGTCCATTTCTCTTCGTTTACAGCAAGGAGAGGGGGACGTTCGGACCTCTGTTACTAAGACTTTGTGTAATCGACAATGTGCCCGACTTCAAGTAACTGAATTGTCTTCAGTTCTGATGGAGTGTTGTTGTGGTGGCAGTCGTGGTCGTTGTAATGATAGTAGTGGTGGTGGTGGTGGTGGTAGTGGCGGCGGCTGCAGCTGTTTCAAGCATGATAGTGGTAGTGATGATGATGATGGTGGTGACAGCTGCAGCTGGGACTGCTGTCGGCATGACAGTAGCAGTAATAGTGGCATAGTGAGAATGATAATGCAATGTCAACACACAATCATGTATTTCAGCCAGCCATTGTTACCCTATATCCCTCATTTTTTTTTTAATCTTCACTATGAAAAATGGTGTAACATTTTGTTATATTGATATCCTGAGGGAGAGAGAGAGAGAGAGAGAGATAGAGAGAGAGAAAGAGAGAGAGAGAGAGAGACAGACAGACAGACAGACAGATAGATAGACACAGACAGACAGACAAAGGACGAAGACAAAGTCAATTTTATACTGAAAGGTACAGCCAACGTAGTAGTAAAAGAAGCAACAATGATTGCGATAAGAGAAAAAGGATGGAATGGGGATGGAAAAGAAGGAAGAAGAAGAAAAAATTGAGGGAAGAAGAGGAAAAAAAATGGAAGAAGAAGATAACTATGATGCAAAGGAAGACGCACGTCTGAGAAGGTCCCGTAGACTAAAGCGGGACGTAAGACAGAAAACAAGCAGAAAGAGCAAAGAGTACCTTCCAAGATTAGGAACACATTACAGCGGCTGTATCAAAGCGCGTCCAAATTGCCGATGACCGCGGTCAGCTAACGTGTGAATTGGGTCAGTAAGAAGCTGATTTCGTTCCGACCATGATAAATGTTGGCTCAGACACCCGTCATTACCTATGTATATTGATATATCGTGCCGTGATTAATGCTTCTGCGAATTAGTCCCCGTGAGTGCGACGATGGTGCGCTGTTTGTCTTTATCGATGGGGTAATCAAGGGTTCAAGTCAATCTCGTAGGGTCTGGAAAGTAAGGAGGCTGGGGGAAAGTAAGAAAGGAATAAAAGTAAAAGAAGAGAAACAGGGGTACACAGAGCAGCGACCGTACTGGACCGGAAATCGACGAGAAGAAGAAAAAGACGAATGCAAGGGGAGAAGGAGAAGGAGAGGTGGAAGAAGAATGAAGATGAAATGCCTTTGGTGATTGTCCAAGGGGAACAACAGGGACAATGCAATGGCGATAAGAGTGTGATGGATATAGATAATGATGAAGACGATTTCTTTTTGTGCGTGAGTGTGTGTGTGGGGGGGAGGGTCGAGAGAGAGAGAGANAAATTTCATTAATGTGAGTGTGGGGTGGAGAGAGAGAGAGAGAGAGAGAGAGAGAGAGAGAGAGAGAGAGAGTACGTGAAAAGCATTTGTACCAAAAATCACATGTTTAGTTTGTACACAAACATTTCCAGGTCTCCGTTTTGACCGAAGGTGGATTTTTCTCCTCAAAAGGGAAGTGGGGATGGGGGCGCAGGGTAAGAAAGAGACATCCTTTAGTATGAATAGAAACGAGACTTAAGAGACAATGGATAGAGATGAAACGGTCGGTTTTGGAGAGTCGAAAATAAGATTGTCAGCACTAGTTATGCTGAGAATATGTCTAACAAATCCGGAAACTGAGCAGCAAAGGAAGGCCTTTATAGCANCCTCAAAGGGGAAGTGGGGGTGGGGGCGCAGGGTAAGAAAGAGACATCCTTTAGTATGAATAGAAACGAGACTTAAGAGACAATGGATAGAGATGAAACGGTCGGTTTGGAGAGTCGAAAATAAGATTGTCAGCACTGGTTATGCTGAGAATATGTCTTAACAAGTCTGGAAACTGAGCAGCAAAAAAAGGCCTTTATAGCAAAACTTTGGCAAAACTGCTTTTCTGTTCATGTCCAAAGTCTTGTGCAGTGTCGTTTAGGCTAAGCCCTATGTTTCATGCAATAACTAGTCAGAGAGCATCCAGTGTCTTCACTAAGTTTATGGCTAAACAAAGGCAATTGTAACGAGTACATGTGGCATATGGCGATTTGAATGAGGGGAAAAATAGAAGAGCAATGTCATATCACACACAGGAAAAACCAATACTTTAAGTCTTTATTTCATCTNGGGGGGGGGGGGGGAAGAGAAAACGCGTAGAGTTGGATCATTCTCCCTTGCATTCTGAAATCCTTTTTCATCGGCAGTCACTCCCACATGGCGCATAAAATTTACTGCCCTAAACGCATTTTGATAATAGGCCTATAGTCTATATTTCCCAGACGTTGTTTAAAGCTTTCGTATATAATAATATATATACATATATATTAACTGTACCTGAGTAGAGAATAAAGATATCATGAAAGCTGTAATCAATGCGAGCGACATCTGTGTTGGCAGAAGCTGCCGCTGCAAAATAATTTACTCGAGATATGAGGTTTCAAAGAGGAAAAGGCTTGCTTCCATAATCATTACCAGTTCAATGAGGAGGACCGGGAAAAGCGTAGAAATGCTTAAATGAATCAATGTAGCAGGAATTAAATCAGACAGACAGACAGACAGACAGGATACGACTGTGAGTGAGTGAGTGAGTGAGTGAGTGAGTGAGTGAGTGAGTGAGTGAGTGAGTGAGTGAGTGAGTGAGTGAGTGAGTGAGTGAGTGAGCCAGTCAGTCAGTCAGTCAGTCAGTCAGTACGAGAAAGTGAATGTGTGATTGTCCAAGCTACCGACTCAATATCAATAGTAACACATGCATATCATTAAACAAGAGTTGGTTGAAGCTACCTAATACAATAAACAAGACTGGGGTTGCATTAAAGCGTGCGTAGCTAATCCAAGTAATATGAAACCGGTATGACAGCCAATGCAACCCAAAAAAAAAATGTGGAAGAGGGGAGGGATAGCGGGGTTTGGAAAGGGTTGCATTATAAGAGTGAGCCAGAAATTAGAAATTCCCAGTTAAGTGGGACTGGAATAAACCAAAATGGAAGAGGAGTGGGGGGTTAGGGCGAGAAACGGCTGCATTAAATTTCTTAGCTGAGTTTCCATGGAATCTTCTTCTTCTTTCTCCTGGCTGAATGCAGGATAACGCTACAGACCTCACATTAGGGCCTCATAAATTTTAACGCCACAATCAATGCGCCAAATGCTTAAAGGATAAATACTGTCGATAAGGAGAGGTCTTGAGGGTGAAGCAAAGGCATTTTAATTGTGTAATGCGCACAAATTCAATCAATGAAGCATTCTATTACAGCGTTACGTCATCCGCGCGTCGTTAGCAGGGGCATGCAAAGGGAGATAAGAGAAATATGGAGGTAAAACAAGAGTTCGCTTGGGAATGAAAGGAAGCATAAATATTAGAGCTAAATCGCTACTGCTCACAATCGCAGAACTGTTTTTTGGCTGCGGACGGAGGGTGGAACTAAGATTTGTCTTGTGTTCTTATCACTACATCATACATCTTTAAGAGCCTGTCTCGATGTAATGAGAAGATACAAGAGAGCTGGGATTTTTGAAATACTTTAATGAGTGGGACAAATTACGGTAGGGAATGCGGGAATTCCGAATTTCCAACCATTCAGGATAAGTTAACGACAGTAGATATAATAGACAATCAGGGTTCTTGCCACATCTCCATTAAAGATAGGGNGTGAATGAATGAGTGAATGAGTGAGTGAGTGAGTGAGTGAGTGAGTGAGTGAGTGAGTGAGTGAGTGAGTGAGTGAGTGAGTGAGTCAGTGAGTGAGTGAGTCAGTGAGTCAGTCAGTAGGTCAGTCAGTCAGTCAGTCAGTCAGTCAGTCAGTCAGTCAGCGAGAAAGTGAATGTGTGATTGTCCAAGCTACCGACTCAATATTAATAGTAACACATGCATACCATTAGACAAGAATTGGCTGAAGCTACCTAATACAATAAACAAGACTGGGGTTGCATTAAAGCGTGCATAGCTAATCCAAGTAATATGAAACCGGTATGACAGCCAATGCAACTCCAAAAAAATGTGGAAGGGGGGAGGGATAGCGGGGTTTGGAAAGGGTTGCATTATAAGAATAAGCCTGAAATTAGAAATTTCCAGTTAAGTGGGACTGGAATAAACCAAAATGGAAGGGGAGTGGGGGTTAGGGCGAGAAACGGCTGCATTAAATTTCTTAGCTGCGTTTCCATGGAATGTTCTTCTTCTTTCCCCTGGCTGAATGCAGGATAAGGCTACAGACCCCACATTAGGGCCTCATAAATTTTAACGCCACAATCAATGCGCCAAATGCTTAAAGGATAAATACTGTCGATAAGGAGAGGTCTTGAGGGTGAAGCAGAGGCATTTTAATTGTGTAATGCGCACAAATTCAATCAATGAAGCATTCTATTACAGCGTTACGTCATCCGCGCGTCGTTAGCAGGGGCATGCAAAGGGAGATAAGAGAAATATGGAGGTAAAACAAGAGTTCGCTTGGGAATGAAAGGAAGCATAAATATTAGAGCTAAATCGCTACTGCTCACAATCGCAGAACTGTTTT
The DNA here is from genome assembly GCA_033807755.1 of Ellobium chinense. Taxonomy (NCBI): domain Eukaryota; kingdom Metazoa; phylum Mollusca; class Gastropoda; order Ellobiida; family Ellobiidae; genus Ellobium; species Ellobium chinense. Next base: position 1,205,597 of record JAWQUT010000211.1, read on the forward strand.
TTGGCTGCGGACGGAGGGTGGAACTAAGATTTGTCTTGTGTTCTTATCACTACATCATACATCTTTAAGAGCCTGTCTCGATGTAATGAGAAGATACAAGAGAGCTGGGATTTTTGAAATACTTTAATGAGTGGGACAAATTACGGTAGGGAATGCGGGAATTCCGAATTTCCAACCATTCAGGATAAGTTAACGACAGTAGATATAATAGACAATCAGGGTTCTTGCCACATCTCCATTAAAGATAGGGGCCTTTATTTAAAAGGCCCGCCCGCCCAGGGTATACAAGGAGAAGAGATGTATGAAGGGACACCTCACTAATTTGAATTCAAATGCACGTTTCACATCAGTGTTGTCTTTCCGGATTGAGTAAAACATTTCACACTGTCATCTCGAACATTACAAAAAAGAATGCTGAAATAAAATAACCTTTTATTTGAAATATGAAAGCACATCCTTCTAAGTCGAGGCAGTGTTTATAGCCATTTGTTGGCAGGACTTGCCTTCCGAGTGTAACGATCAGAGGTAACGAATCACCTCGCTGCCTGGTCTGCGTAAAACAGTGGGATAAACAGTGAACAAACGGAAACATGAAGTGACTGAACAGCCCTTGTGTTCTCTCTCTCTCTCTCTCTTTTATTCCTATTAAATGCACCAGTCAAAGACTGGAAGCTGTGGCTATCGGATATCCATTACCAATGTCAACTCCGTGCTAGGAAGAACAGTTAAAAACTTTAAGGATCCAAGAATTAAAAAAAAAAATCCGCAGTGGTTAAGAACTTTAATCTTATTAAAAAAAGGACCACTAAGGAACTTTACAGGACCTGTATGAACCCTACGGTTCCAAGAGAAGGGAAAAGGCAGGGAGTAGCATGCTATAGACTAGACTGAAGAATATTAGGGGTGTAATGATAACTACATTTTGTGGAGACAAGATTCATGAAAGCGACTAGATCATCAGTTAGATCTCAAAATACACCACCGAACCACAAGGGACCAAGTCTGGAAATGGAGTCGAGAGCAGGATGACAGATAGAGATGGTCCATATTAGGCCAGGAATTTGGGCACTCTGACACAGTGCATGGCATTCAATAATCGAAACGAAAACAGAAGAAATTTTTCCCGGGGTGTAGGGTGACCAGCTGAAAGACACGCACAAATTCAATCAAAGGGGCATAATTTATCCAATATCAGATAGCTATGCCATGTTCC
>JAWQUT010000211.1:1206915-1234294 GCA_033807755.1 Ellobium chinense
GGGGGGGGGGGTTGAGGGCTGCATCATTTAGACGGAGAGAGCGACAGCAAGCACAATTTCAACCACGGCGGCACAGTTGTTATTTTTTATACAGTAACTGGGATTGTTTTAATTTGAATTCGTGTTTTCTTTTCTTCACTGATGACCCCAGATTCAAACTGATTCATCACTCTTGAAGTTAGGGCTGCGAGAGAAGATGCATAGCAAAGAAGCCAGGGAGACTTCAAGCACAATATTTGGCCAGGAAAACAACACAGCTGAACAAAATTATCTACGTGCAGTATGGATGGACAAAGCGGACATCCTAAAGCTTGCTGTTGGTTAAGTCAACTAGCCTGAAGAGGGAGTTATACATGTTAGACCAAGAACATGAACATTCTTAAGCTGGGTTTTACAAAGAAACGCATAACCAATAACAATAATAATACATATCATAAGAAAGAATGGTCGACGAGTGTAATTTGCTATTAGATTCTGTATCACCCGTTTAAAACGAATGAAAGAAAAAGAATCGCGGGAGGGAGATAGGAATCAAAGTAATCTCACTTGAACGGTTAGAAGGAGATACAATCAGATGTTAACAGGCACGATTAGCAGAGAAAGGTCACAGAAGAAGAGGGCTGGGCAACTTTAGGAATGCCTCTTCTAGTGCAAGGACACCGGTTCCTCGAATAAGTAAAGACAGACATCAAGTCAGGACATGCAGGAAAATATGACAAAGACAGGATTAGCAAAGAAGAATAGAGAGAAGAGTGAGACAGAGGGAAATATAAATTAGCACAAAAGTGTTGAAGAATATTGATGCCCTCAAAGTTTGTATGAAATTAGGAGATACATGTACTTTCAAAAATATGACAATGACAAGAGTAGCAAATAAGACAGAAAAAAGGGAGGGGGAAGGAAAGGGAAGTCAGCACAAAAGTATCAAAGAACGTTAACAACCTTCAGATCTACATGAAATTAAGAGATGCTTCTTTAATGCATAAAACCTGTCTTTATACAGTTCATAATATTAATGATGAAATGGCATTAGCGGTGAACCCATTTAACCCCTCTCCCATTATCCTAATGGAATTCGACACGAAAGGTAACCGCTAGTGCGACAGAAACTTAATTGTCTTTTCTTAATGAAAAACAGCACAACGCTAGTCTGGAGCTTAATTAGACACATGAAATTCTGAAAATGTGCCAGAAACTAGTAACACACGCCTCTAGTAAAGATCTTACTGATCTTGAAATTAATGCATCATCGACACAGCGTGAATAATTGATCATGACCCTTTCATGTTCGCTCCACATCTTCTTGATCCACAGGTACACTTCTAGAATTACCTGAAGAAACGCGACACGCCTGCATGCAACTGTGCGTGAGGACTACTGCTGAAAATACACGTGTACAGCACCTTCTCCCATGTAAAAGTTTTTTTCTTAACTATAGCTTCATCGCGTTTCGCGGCCCGGAGTTTTTTAAATTTTAATGCATCGCCTTTATATGTGGCCGAAGTCTTTTCCCGTATCAAATTTCAGTTCTTTCAGAGTTTCGACGACGCCATTATTCTGTTTGCTCTGCGTTGAAAGTTTAAGCAATAAATCGATGGTACAGACAATTCGCCCTGACAATTGAAACTGCAACGTTAGCAAAACGGTCAGAGGAGAAATAGGACCGGTGGCAAAAATGCCTTCACTTCAGGAAGACCAGACGGAATAATTAAGTAAATATGCATGAGCTTATGAGGAGTATGGTCCTTCGAGGTCCAGTCTACAAGAAAACTGGATCATATTGGACTCGTTTACACGAGAGTACTGTTCACGATAACTCCGCTAATTAATTCTCCGTTAATGTCATCAATAGCAGATCACACAGCGAACGAGAAACTGCAGCAACAGCAGCCGCAGCAGCAATAGCAACAGCAGTAACAAAAACGACAAGAAAAAGGACTATTGAATTATCACTGAAATAACTCGAAACTGCTCCAAGAGGTCCAATGCACAATAAATGAAAATTATAGCTCCTTGCATTCTCCACATGGGATTAGTATAACCCTCATGGGCTTGACGTTGAATATTATACATATTATATCATATTATCATATCCGCCGTTATTATAAATGTATGATACTGATTCTTGTTAATATTTTAGCAACTATTTTTGGATGCTCATATGTCTTTGTGACATGAGCTAGTGGATTTCTTGATTCTTGAAAGTCTCTTGTTATTATTAGAAGCATATCTCAAAGAAGTGCAGCATTATCAACAGCAGCAATTATGAGTGACTGGTATCTTACCTGACTCTTCAGTCGTTTTCTCATTTGACATTCATCCTGATGAGCCTGAAAAGAAAAAAAAAAGAAAAGAAACCTGATAACTGGCTGACCATTTAAATATAAACTTCAGCATGTTTTAAAACGAAGCGCCATTAGGAGATACTGTACAATGCAAGCCCAAGGTAAATGTTGCCCTCGATCAATATCTCCACTCGGATCTTGCAAATTACTATGCTGAAAACAAACAGTTTAGGAGTCCCGTCAATTTCGTTTTAAGCTTGTTGGCATGAAGTACAGTATGAATAAGAAGCCCGCCCATTCGACAAATGATTTGTTCCAATCGCGTAAAGAAAAACAAAAAGAATGAAAACTTCACCGAACATGCAAAGACAATTACCGTCATTGAAACGGCATTTGTCATTTGAAACACTGGACCGTTTTCAGTGGGTTTTGTTGTTGTTTTTTTTGTGTACATCCAGAACTACCAATAATTAATACTGACAACCTCAAATATATTAAAAAGTTGTGTTCACATGTATAATAAATAACACTCGTTGATTGTTGACCGCGTCTCTGCAAGATACTCGACTAGAGGCTACTCAGAAAAATGTTTTCAATTTTATTATTTTATTGATAGTTTTCAATTACAACACTTCATCTAATGAGGAAAATCAACACATAAATGCTACATAATCATATAGCAACAACCCTGTATGAACCTTCAATAGGTGTTTTCGTTTTTGATCAGATAAAGTTTGAACGCACTGAATTATCATGATGTACCATACAAGCATGTTTTTAAACGGAAAACCTTCGGTGCAACATGATGGCAGTGTAAACGTAAAAAAATAGTTGTCCTGAAATGACGCAAACGTTTTTTTAAGGTCTCCGACGTTCTTTATATCCGCATTTTGAAACATACCCCTTCCAGAAACGAAAAACACGGACTTTTCTGACTCTGACAATACAAACAACGACATTTGCGTCAACCGAATTACGACATCTCAGGATGTCAGTAACTACTTTGTAAAGACATCTAAAACGGAATCAAAACACTCCAAATACAATAACAGAATTCCAAATTCAGCAAACTCTATCACAAGTCAAATGACGTTTGTATTCATTATGACAAAATCTAGAAATCGTGTTTCAGAATATTCCACCATCAGCGAAAAAGCCATCCCTGCGCATCCGACAGCCGCTGACATTAGACCGGCGTACCCTATTTTCCGCCATATTTAGCCTGAATGAATGGACGGTGGATGAAAAGCAAAGACAGCTTCATTGCTTTCAAGTTATGATACCCAGAGTGCAAATTATCCGGTGTAAACAGGGCTGTATAATAGAGGGTAGGCACAATTCGGCCAACTGGCCCGTCGGGGCAAAGACCACCGCCCACCCTTGTAAAGCGGGCACTGGCTTGACTCAAAAGATGGTTCTTTTGAAGTCACTGTTCAATAACGTGTTGAAGTGTGGTAAAACTTTGGCTGGGAAAGTGTTCATGTTGACCGACTTTTTAGGCTTTCACCTTCCTGAGCTTCAATCGGTTGGCCTACAAAACTGGATGATGGATACCCTTAGTATGCATACATCAGAGTATCGCCAAGAGGAAAATATATTGCGGCTATCTTAAAAGCCTTCCTGGAGTATAAAAAAGAGAATGGGACACATCACAAATTTGAATTAAATCGCAAGAGCTATTTTCCGAATTTCACCACAGAAAAAAAAAATTCCGTATTGCATTGAAACTTGGCTGATAGTTAGATAAATGTCCCTTCGAACGTTAAGGTGAATAAATGTGACATAAAAGCATGTGGTATTTGAAACATGAAGGTAAATCCTCTAGCATTTGAAATAAGAAAAGCAACTCCATCTGAGTCGAAGTGTCCCCAGACATTGGTAGACGAAGCTTGTTAGTCGATAGTGACGATACGATGGAACGGATATTTCCATTATACAAGGGAGGTCCCATTACTGCAACTTGTACATTCTTTCATGCAAAGCAACAAACCGTCATGTTATGAAGCGCATGAAATACTGACAAATATTGACAAGTAAAAGCGGATATAACTGTCCAGCTAACCAGTATCAGTTTTAGCTTGCACCTTTCGATCATCGAGGGCAGATCTGTCTACCAACTTCAGCATCTGCTCCCAGCCCTCATCATCTTGTCCAAAGGGTAGGGAACTTTAATAATATCAATCCATCATTTCCAACTCTGGACTGAGTGTTACCCAACTGTCTAGACTCCCTTGAATACTTTTTTCGACAGCAACAGGAATTGCAAACAGGGAAGAAGAAAAAATTAAGCCACATGGACAAAGACAAAGTGGACAGCGTGAACAACGACAATACAACTTTTATACATTTTTATTAAAACAACAAATATTAGTAATACCCTGAAACAAGCTTCACGAATGGCAGGACAGTCTGAACTGCTTAATTCGACTTTATAACCATTTCCTTTAATTCGCTTGTTCAACAAATTGATGGATGAAAGAGACGCGTCTGTAGTGTTAGTCCATTCACGTTTATAAACTGTTAATGTACGCAATCGCCCGAATCTGCAGACCGACTGGGGTACACTAAGATCTTAGACTAACTCTCTCGAGAGGCAAAAAGTCCCTCAAGCCGATTTTCCCCATTGTTGCAGCTCTGCAGTCAACTCTTTAATCTTCGCGAACGCATCCGTAAACAGCGGAGGACGACGCGTGGACAAATACTGGCGTGCAGGATTTACCAAAAAAAATTGGTACTTTGCCGGAAGCCGCTGAGACCATGTGATGAAAATGTTGTCTAGTTTGTAAGACCCAAGTACTGAAGATTTTTTTTTTAAATTTGGTTTTGCGTGTCATGATAAATAGTCGTGTCTGGACAGTAATATCATTCTGACCCACAAGTAGTTTGCGAAATATACCAAGCAGTGTAAATATAATATAATATAATATAATATAATATAATATAATATAATATAATAAATATAAGGAGCCGTATTATTATGTAGAGGTATTTTTTCAGTGGGCTATTTAGCAACCTTATAAGTCACAGTGTATTCGATCTCTGTCAACAGAAGATCGTAATGAACAGAGTCACTCTTACTGATCCCTGCGCTGTCAGCTGTGTGCGGACCTGAGATCAACTGGCACACTGACACCAGATGATCCAAGCGAGCTTGATTTGATTAAGACTTTGTCGCCATCTCTCTGACCGACCAACTCACCCAACCGATCCCCATGTTCTCTGCCTCTTCTTTTAAACTAATGTAGAATCCGTACGCTTGGCGAAACATAAGTGCATAACCTAGAGTATGACATGTTTGAAGTTTCCTGTCATCGATAAACTTATAGCATCCGCGAGACTATATCATAATCTAGAAAATAGGGCACGGATGTACTTACCCATTTCCTCCTCTTAGTATGTATGTGTGTCGACGTTCTTCGTTGTCAGAAGTGAGTTTTCTTAATAACCTCGCTTAAAAGATGAAGGTTTTTTTCTGTGTTTTTTTAACCCCTTTTCTGAAATTAATCTTTTGTTCTATTTCAAAACCAATATGCTCTCTTGTCTTTCAGCAGCAAGTCTGCTTTAGTTTTTAAACCCATTTATCATTTTTGTCTCGACCTTCCCTGTGCAAATCACTAAACCGTTACAGACTTCTAGAACAAAATGGTTACAGTCGCTTACATCCAATAGCAAAGAATGCAATCATACAGAGAACCCTGGTACAAAGGAAGCAATCTTCCGCTGCCTCTCAATCTTTGATGAGCAATTTGTCAGTTTTTGCTACAGGTTAGTTCTGTGAGCCAGGGGCGTCGCCTCTCAGAACAGCCCTCAGTTCATCTCTCTGCCTGGCTCCATCTCTCGAAGTAATACTTTCGTTTTAAATAGCGTTTTGGGTTATAAAAGAAGGAAGGAAGATGGTAGGTAGGCAGGCAAGAAGGCAGGCAGTAAGGAAGGAAGGAAGAAAGGAAGGAAGGAAGGAAGGAAGGAAGGAAGGAACGTGTGACGCTCGGGGCGCCCGCACTGCCGGAGCTGCGAAGATGGTAGCCAAGTTCGGCTTTCCACGTGGAGATCACGCCTTTAGAGAGCAGCAAAGCGTTAACAAACAGATCAAACCGTAACAAAGGCGGCTAAGACACCTCTGTATCCCTTTCATCTAATGCCAATATTTTCCATGAACTATTATTGAACAGGATGCGCGAGCAGAATGCCAAACTTAGCCGTGTGTTGACAGAGGGGGTTTCAAAGATATTTAATGTTATGAATTTGTGACCGACATTCTCAAGGGCTTTTTTGGCGCTAAAAGTCAAACCGGTGCGTAAATCAATGCGTATTTGCAGAGCGCGGGCGTAGATCAACGCGTAGTTTCAGACGCCAAAAGGCAAAGAATATTTTTTTTAAAAAGACCTGATTCTCTGGCCCTCGAGTAGGAACCCCAGCATTTTTGCACGAACAGAATCTGTTCATCAGCAATTGGCCTGAAAATCTGATGGCAGGCCTAGATCTAAAGGAAAGCACACGCTCTATGCTTACACTTCATCCATGTTGGCGTATGACGTCGCATTTCACATCCACGACCTGTGCAGTTCCATTGTTTTATTGACAGGAGGTCCATATTGAATGTACGTGTTCAAATGTTTCCATCTGCGCATGAACTGGGACACAGTCATCAGAAACCAACCCAACTTCTACAGCAACAAACAAAAAAGAAATGATCAAAGTTCGCAACTGACCTAATTTATGGAACGCAAATGTTGTACGTGGATATAAATGACATAGTGCGTGTATAATATTATCATTCATTCAATCATTCTATCAAGTTAATCCAAAAGCGATTCACATCAAATTTCTTGCAGCTGTCTCACTGGTCACAATTATACCATGAAATAACGGAACTATCGAGAAATGCTAATGTAAGAAAAGTAATATAATTTTCGGCAGCGACAGCAGCGGTTCTCTAACGAGTTTCAACGATGGTCAAATAATAAAGAAGAGGTGTTATGATTGGTCATCAAAGGAAGTCCGAGCGGACATATAAGGTGATATGATTGGCTGACAATATTATGGGGGTGGATCTAAAGGACACCAAAAGGTCCTGAGGGGGTGTAAAAGAAAACAACGTTAAAGACTGACGAAACTGCTGACGAGGGAAAACCAAAGGGAAAATGCGGATTTCATGGAGACGAAACAATTATTCTTCCAGTCTGTAATTTCATCTTCAGCTTTTGAACTGAGACTTCACAAAGACTGAGTCAATACTATTCTTCATATTGCTATTGTCATTGCCGCGCTTGTTGTTGTTGCTTTTTGAAAGTGAGTTGTTACACATGCTGTAACCTAAATTGTTGTTTGCTTAACCATTGGTTGTTTGCCCAACGAGTGAATGCTCCGGACACGTAGAGCTGTAGAAATCGGCTTGTAAGAGATTACAGCGTCCAGGTGAATACTGTCTGGAGTTGGATTTATAACGGGTTATGCAAATAGGCAGGTGTGTTTGATACGGGAACAATGAACAGAGAGCGCACGCACGTGTGTCAAAAGTAAGGAAGCGAGCGGGACAACTTTGCGAGAGACTCTATTATGTGAGCACCATTGCTCTTGCACAGCAGTGGGATCCGCTGATTTTGTGTCTCTATCTACCATCTTTATTGCTCCTCACTGTTTCCTTTCTCTAACTTCATTCACTCTAGTGAAGCAGCTCGGCCGAACAGTATGGACGTTGGGCTTAGGTCTAAACGATCGTGGGTTTGATTTCCGCCGTGATCATAATGTAAGTGCCTCGGGAAATAATTTTACTCTCATTTTCCTTAGTGTTCTGGAATATTGATGGAGTAATTGGCTACAGGCAGTGAAACATGTCAGGATATTAGTGCGTCAGTGAAATGGCGCCGGTACTGCAGGCTTCCCAGGGAGTTGATGAAGTCATGGATTAATCTGGCTTATCAGAACAATCAGGAATTTCAGAATATTAGATTCATAAACGTCCTTATTATTATTATGAAGATGCATGGCCACAAGAACCATCACCCGGTACTTGTGATAAATGCAGACAATAAATGTGTTATGAAGTAAAATGCGACAGAAAAAAGACCCACCTCTGGAACCGCTCTTGACATTATTAATATGTCTCGCTGACTGAACGCGTCGTCCGCTATATAATTTGTGTAATCACTCCTAATCGTTCTCCCACACAGAACACAGCATTTATTATGTTCTTATCACACAGAATGCGCAAACTCTAACGGCTGTGTAATGACATTGCCATATAGCAGCACACACATAAATGAGCAGTTGCCTGTGTTTCATGAGGTGCAGGCTTATGTGATGACGAAGGCCAGCACACAGCAGGCACAGATTTCATTAATCACTAATAATGAGGTTTATAAGTCTAGTCTCCTGGCTAATGCTTGCTCACGCGACTTCACGCTATTATTACCACAGCAGGCCAGACTACCTTGGAGATTTCTCAACACAATTAGCGCACACATAAACAGTAGCTTTTGTTTTATAGAAACAGGCTCTCTGTGATAACAAAAGCCAGAGCACAGAAGGTACAGAAATATATTAATCATTAACAATGCGGTCTATAAGTCTTGTTTCCAGTCTGATATCTGCAGTCGCGACTTCACGCTATTATCACCCCAGCAGACCAGATCACTCTAGGGGCTTTCTCAATTCCCCGGGGAAACATACAGTGCCGCTGCTGGTAACAGGCACTGATCACTAACATTCTGACAATATCTTGGACTGTCTGTAGCACGGTATCTATTTCGCAGACGCATGGGCCAAGGAAAATGTGAATGAAATGCGTTCCCAAGGCGTATACAACATGATCATGAGTTGAAAACCGTAACCAATCTGTCACATTTGCTCCACAAATTTGTTGAAGATCCGAGGAAAACAACGGCATGCTGCATCACGTAACACCAAAGTCGAGGTTTAGGAACGAGTGTGTATATTCGAAAACAAATGAAAACAATAATCATTTTGCTCCCCCTTTAAAGGAAACTTGAAAAATGTCCACCCAAATACAAAAAGACCGCAGCAGTGGAGAGGGTGGCATAATGTACGCGTAGATCTTCTTGATCCGCCCTTGAAAAAAAAAAATAAGTCGAGGACTGTGAAATCGTGAGGTCATGGGACAAAACATATAATTAAGAAAGTCTTGAGACAACGTTCTTGACAACCGTACGAATGTAAAAACGGAAGTGGAGGAATCGGTACCAATAAAGGAGGGATTGTGTCGCGCTTATCTAAGCTTGAAAGTTATCAACGGCTCTAAGAGCTTAGTGTCATCTCTGGGCATCGGATGGGCAAAGATATTCCACCCGCATAGTGACGAGCAACGTTTCTAGCATGGGATCATGTCGCCGTAATAACCTCAGACAAGCGGGTCATGTAAGCCAGTGTTTGGGTTATGTAAACAATGAATAAACTTCCTTGAATATACTACTTCAATTTATGGCAGATACACACTGAGAGAGAGAGAGAGAGAAGAGAGAGAGAGAGAGAGAGAGAGAGAGAGNAGAGAGAGGGGGAGAGGGAGAGAGAGAGAGGGAGAGAGAGAGACAGACAGACAGACAGACAGACAGACAAACAGATAGTGAGCGAAGGGTTAGGGATAAAGATGCACACAGATGATTATAAATTATTGTTTACATTAATGGACTGATGCATGATATAAACAGTGTCCTCGCTGACGACCAAAATAACAACAGCAGATCCTTGTCACAATTTAGGGTTGAATAGCATTTCCCCTCTTTTTATTTGCCGCCCCTTCCACCCCCACTTCTTTCCCCCCTCCCGCTCACAGAGAGAGTTGCCGCCCTTGTTCTTCAGCAAAATACTGATACCGGCTCTTGGTTCTGCTTCTGTTTAAAACAAAACCAAAAACTGCCAAAGTCCCAGCGGATCATGAATTAGCGAGCTCCTTCAGTGACCCAATAAGCTCTTTCTAGATGACTTACTCAATTATTCTACCACCCACAGGCAATGTTAATGCCATAGCGGAAATAAATATAGTAGAAATAACAGTCGAGTCACTTGGGATGAATTTAATTAAAAAACAAAAATATGGGGCCTACAAAAAAGGAGAGACATGAGAAGAGGGAGAGACGTAGAGGGAGAGACTGAGGGATATGGAGAGGTGAAAAGAGAAGAATCGATCAGCAGAGTGGCATATGCTAGGGAAAAGTCCTCAGGTCAAGGCTATCTATTAGCATCTTGTTCTCTGTCATTCATTTTCGACCTCTTTCCCACCCTATATCTGACAGCCATCAGAAGGATAAAGATACGAGTAAGCGTCACTCAAAAATATCAACATAACCCCTTTATCCGAATTCCCACTATCTCCTAGCGTAGTGTTAGGTGGGTTCCCTCTCTTTCTTTCCAGCTTTTCCTTGAAAGTTTCTTTACTTCTCCTTAAGTTTCATTTCTTTCATCCTCTACTGATGGCCTCTACCACCTGCACTCTAGGGTTACTGCCCCCTTATGCCACCATGATGGCACCGCTGCTTACACAACCCACCCACTTTCCCTAAACTCACCACCCGTTTAGTTATGACAAGAAGCGTTACGAGCTGCCTTATATCGGCCCCCTCCGAGAGCGATATTGCTGCTTCATTAAAGGGAGATAACCATGCCCAGCTGACGGTTGCACCCCTTTTTGACTCCGGCAACCTCTGTAATTTTAATAACGAAAACATCTTTGCTTTCAAGACCAGCGGAATCATGGGATCCAAACACTACAGACTTTCGTGGGAAAGTCGAATAATGAAAAACGATTTTTTTTTTCGTTAAAAAAAAAAAGGAAGATGAACTGGGGACGATGTTTCGTTTAAAAATGATACAAATTTTAATGACACCAAGAGAAAAACTGACAACAATCATTTAGGACAACTTGTGTCAACCGTCGCTCCAAATAGGCAACCGTTATAGCGGAGGTTAATAACGCAACCTTTATTATTATGCTAAGACTTAGACGGTCATCTTGAATCCCCTAGGTTTTGCATCTAGGATAAATATTATACGGAACGCCACTGAAAAAAAGTATACTGTATGTCCGTGATAATCATTCACGAAAACAAAGAAACCCCGTCAGTATCTTTTTCCTCTCCGCACAACCATTACATCATCATCATTATCATTGTTATTATTACTACCATTAACACATCATCATCATCATCACCACCATCACCACACTACCTCCACACAACTGCTGTCATTGTGGATCTGTCAACATTGTCCGGATACTTATAAATAATATAACGTTCAGAGGAACAGTAACCTGGCGGTTTGCAAACGTTTCTATGCAGTATGAACGTTTTACTCATACACATGAAATTCGGGAAAATGGCGCTCCAATGTGAAGTGTGCTACTGAATTTAAAATTAGTGCAAGTTCTCCATCAAGCCTCTTCTCTCTCCTTTTATGTTATTGCCTGGGCGGGCGGGACTCTAGAATAAAGTAAATACAGTTGAGAACAAAGTGACTACAAAAACTAAGCAAGTAACTAGAAGAAGAAGCCAGCTAGACCCTTGCAGTGCTTTTTCTAGGTTATTTGAGTTGGGGGAAACACCCCCCCCTGCTCCCCCTCCCACGTCATAAATTTGAAAAATAGTGGGGGGTATTGTGATTTAAAAAAATGAACTTCGGATTTTTCTCAAGTAAGGCGAACATTGGAGTGCAGAAATGAAAGGGGGATCGCGCACGGCCAATGTAATTTTTTTGTGTGTATGGAGGATGGGGGAGGGTGAAATTTAAGGGACGAATCGCACGAACACGCAGTCTGGAAGAAATACTGTCCCTATGAACATACTCAGTTCTGTTTTAAGAAAGGTTGCAAAACCATTCATTATGTACTGAAACACACTCCATCAAGCACATTTCATCACCCATGGTGTCTCGTATTACCCAGCTCCTCTCCACTTTCTTACAATAATCTCTCCCGTTCCTTTTTTCCAGACTGCAGGCAGCCAAAGAAAAGATACCGCATTTCTGTGGTCACAAACAAAAGCTTGGTAAACAATCAAAGCTTGCTGTATCGCATTTGAACCGCATACGCTTGGTTGTTATCTCGTCAACACAACAGTTTTCTACGACCACCATTACGTTTCCTGCCATTCTCTCCCAAAAGTCACGCTTCAAAAACGCTTCCCTTCTCTTTCCACAACAATATCTCCCTACCCTACTGGTTACTAACACATTTTTTGTCCATCTTGGTTAGAACCTAGAATTTCGTAACCCTTGTCCTTCAATTTTTTTCCCAACCACCAGCGTCTCCCTACACCACCACGGGATTTCAGTGACCCTTGACATCCATCTGCATCATTATTTTCAAAGTCCTCTCAGGCATAATGCATCAACCATCTGGCACAACTCACAGGTTGTCTACTTTGCAGCTCTCCCTCTGCCAACCCTTGTCAGTGGCGTAGGAAGAAGATGGGGGGAAAAAGAGTATGGGGGGGGGGNGGGGGGTTGCTCTTTCCATAATCCCGTCAAATTTGAGATGAAAGTACCTGTTTTCTGAATACCTTTTTTACCTGCTTTGTTCTAGGGAACAGCGGTTCAATACCACTGCACTGTTCTAGGGAACAGCGGCTCAATACAGCCCTCTTTGATAGAGCTGGACCATCAAATATTCTGTTCATGCTCCATCAAAATACAGGGTACTTCAGTAACTCAAAACTCCTTGGGGAACAGTCCATTATTTCGAGATTGTGAAGTGTTCGAGTTCATAAAATCTGAAAATGAAAATACTGGTGGAACATAACAAGTAGACTATGCGGGTGGTCTGAGACCATAACTTACGAAGTCACAAGAGTGTAGTATGTAACTGGAGCGGACGTCCTGCTCCCATATCTTGATGAGCTGTTGGCTGGTGCTTCTCCCTCTCCCGACCCCCATTCTTTCTTCCCCAATCTTGAGCATCTTTCAACGCCCCTGTTTTACTCCTATCTCTCTCTCTCTCTCTCTCAATACTGATATCCCTGGGTGGCCATACCCAACCAGACTGTTGTCTTATTTCCGAGGGAAGTCTTGACAGACTCTTTCGGCAATTAGCGACAACAAACAAAGCATTCTGGGTAAAAGCGAGCTGGAAAACATGAGCTGCCCCTGTCAAAACACGGTGTAGACTCGCCAGAAGACCCTCAGATGTTGTTGTTCTCTCCCAAATCATTCGTTTCTTCTCAGATTTGCGCATTTTCTTCCAGCTCCAAGGTATTGTAGCGTGATTTGCACGCGTGATTTGCAGGAAACAAAATCTGCCCTACGTGTCTCTACACTTCCGGCCATCCTCACTAATCACGCAAGGCAAATATAAATCTATAGTAGATCTTTAAATATATCGGCCAAGATCTGATGCATTGAGTTGAAACTGAAGAGAATTTTGGTATGTTATTCATCTTACAGATTTCCCATTGAAACATCCTTTTTTGTGCCATGGCTATGCCTGTGTCTGTTGGTCTGTCTGAAATTCATAGTCTGACATTTCATTCACTAAACTGTTTGCTGAGGTGACCGTATCGGAAGCACTTTTTCCCTAAAAGATGATTATTGTATTGGGTACTTCTTTCGTGTCGAAATTACTGGGCACGTCCACGTGATGGTGAAACCATGATTTCCTTGGTAATGTAGGCCCTACATACTGTATAACAGATGGCAAAAAAAACCCACCAAACTATAAACTTTACTCACTTCAATGTCCACAAATGTCAACAGTTAAATTGAAACTGGGATACCATGTTGGGCACATTAATGGACAGAGAAAGTCTCTAACTGTTTTTAGTTTGACTGATCTAAGCGCCATACTTTCGTCACAGTAAAACTATTAAAAATGCATGACTAAAAATGGCGCGCCAGTACCAACGTGTCAGACGCACACCAAGCAAGCGACGATGAGACGCGTATTTTAATTTTCAGCTGTAGCAGTAGTAACTGACAATATCCGTCTACTAATGTGTGGGAAATTTAAATACATGAAATATGAATTACTAAATTTTGAAATCAAGTTGCGCGTTTTTGTTTTTTTTTGGTCCACTCTTGCTCTAGAGGGATCAATTAAAAGCTGCAACAGCCACAAGAAGAAGCAAATTGCAGCAATACAAAATTACGTTAAAACTGCTTTCTGCTCTCCTAACCTCTTTCCTCCTATAATATTATATCTACAACCGAACGATTTAGGTTGCAAGGGCCTAATTGGTAAAAAAAAATGGATTATCAGAGTCGATAGTAGCGGAGTATACTATCCCTATGAACATACTCAGTTCTGTTTTAAGAAAGGTTGCAAAGCCATTCATTATGTACTGAATCACACTCCATACGATTGTGTAGAAATAATCGTGTGAAACCACACCACAGAAGTGGTGAAATTCAGTCTTGAATTTGTAAAACAGTAATACTTGCAGGCAGTGTTTTTCAATGGTTCAGCGATTTCATTTGTGAGGGTTTGTGATCTGCAGACGAAGGCCAAATTTTTAACCCCTTTATATCTAAATTAAAATTGTGAAAAATCTTAATGAAAGACCCCTTCTGAAAACAGTATATAATTTGAGTACAATGGTGGCACCAGACCTGCGGACTAGTCTTGGCCGTCTCGAAACGTTCCTGTAGTTCGAGGAGAAATTTTTATTAAATGGCTCAAAGAGGCTTTTACAATTTGGCTCCTGCAACCTTTGTAAAGCGACTGGCTTTGTTGCCGGATACCGCGGAGAGCAAAGCTGGGGTAATATTAAGCGAAAATAATGCAAAACAATAACGGTTAATCAACGGAATTAATAGCTGCCCCGCACAAATAGAACTGTGGGGGGAATGACCCTCAGACGCATTGCTCATAGTAATTAGCCCTGTGCCTCTATTGCTCTGTGAGTAAAAGCACATAACTGAAAGAGCCATTGTAGGAGGGCGGCATTAGTCACTGCTCAAATTCATTCATTCTTTTATGGCTGAGCGGTTTTTCCTTTACGATCTGACGCAATTTAAGCTGCCAGCAACAGCTACAAACAAAAAAAAAAAAATCTGCTTCTGAAATGAAAATTGGACGCAAAATGAGCTTCATTACCCTCGAGTGGGCTGTTGGTTCATACATCATAACAGTAATGACGAAATCTTGGAATTGATTATTCAGGAGTAAGGCAATTTCTGTACAACAACGACAACAATAATACCGACAACAAAGATCGTGAATATTAGATTCTCATGGCTGCTAAATGATGTATTTATTTAATTAATTTTTTTTGAATGTGCAACACAGCTATAATATCTACAACAAAGAGGATGATATTGTAGCAGTTAGTGTCCCCCAAAGGAGGCAGTCATAAGACGCTGATCTATGCTCGTAAGCAGTAACATAGGCTACTTGGTTATTTAACCTATCCGCATTATGCCATGTATTGCATATTCTGATGGGTATTTAGTGAAGAATGATTATATTCCAATATCACCAATCTTCACCTTATACGAACGTACAGAAAGCTACCAGAATAGCACCGAATTTAATTGTCAGAACTCGCCAAAGTCTGCGAGTGCAAATAGACGAATCCCTATCCCGTTATTTCTTACCAACTGATCTTCAACAAAAATGGCGTTCACCAGTGCATACCCCAACGAATCTAAAACAGGGCTGGATCCATTTAGGAAATTGAACGCGTTCAATGTTCAAGTGAATGAACATATTGTTATATCAACATGCTGATATTATCATATATACCGAAAGGTCATGAAAGCAGCAGAAATGCAGTAGTGAGAAAATGATAAATGATTCAGACTATGATTATATATGGTTGAACATTCCACACGACTTTTGTTTGAACAGTCACTAGTAAGCTCAGAAACAATGAAGACATGCTGACAAGCCGCAACAATCATTTTCACTGCAGGACATAAATACTATCAAATGCAGTAAATTCCCTACATTTTCTTTGACATGACCGCGTGCTGCTTCCCAAAATTATGATCTTTTGTCTCATAACTTGGAAAACTGTAAAAAGAATATGAATCTCCTCGACACAAGACTTAAGATATAATTTCTGTCATCTACGGTACATATCATCCTCAATGCTATGTTGAATATATTATATGGTACAGAGGATCGCATTCCCAAGCCATATCCAGACCCTGAAATTAACATTCAGATAAATCTTCCATAGTCTATAATCTATAATTACTACACACTCTCTGTGCTCGAGTAAAGCTCCCTTCTACCTTGCTGTGCAGTGCTACTTCTAGACCTAAGCCTGAAAGAATTCAAAAGGTGAAAGCCAAATAAAATAAAAACGAGAGAGATAGAGATAAAAACGTGGAAGTGGTCGGCTGAGATAGCCAACAGGGGTGGGCCGATATCTGAATGTTTAAGTATCGCGATTCTCAACCTTCAAACTCTTAGTATCGAACATATCGAGTCTATTTTAATTCTGATTCCTTGTGCCAGGTAGGCATTTGAATACTTTTGATACTTTCTAATACTTCGAATTTTTTTTTCGATTATGGGGGGACAAGTAGCTAGTTTGGATTTGAAGATCGAAAGAGGATCGAAAGTAATTTCGATCTATAAATCGATGGTTTCGATATCTTGCGATACTTGCAACCCTTTCGATGCTCTCTGATACCGTTAGGTTTTGCAATGAGAGACCATTAGTTAGGCTAGTACTGAAGATCAGAAGTGGGCCGAAATCAACACTTTCGATACTAAACAGACATTCCTCAGAAACGATACCGCCCATCGCTAGTAGCTAACTAGCCGACCACTGCATCATTACACTGATATCATCTCTGACCCATTCTTGACGTCCGCAGCAGCGATTTAGCAGCTGTTTGTCATTCTATCACGCAAACACTGATGAAAGAAAAGAATTCAAAGAAATGGGCGAGGAAAAAGAATCAAAGCAACAAGTCAACCTATAGAATACACCGGGTTTTTTTCCCCCCTGGAAGGCAAGGGACTATGAGATGGATGATAATGTGAATGGATGTTCGAGAAATATCATGCTGAACAAGAAATCACAGACGGCAAGAAGGTTGGCATGCAGTACCAACGCACTCGGGAGGGAAAAAAAAAGACATGATTAGAGGGAGATGGCAACCGGAGATGAGGAAATCAATGGGAAGGGTGGCTTCAGATGAAAGGCATGTCAATGGTATTTTACGACCTTCAAGGCTGTGAGCTAAGGCGAAGAGGCAAAAACGTTGCATGTAGCGCTGAAAGGTGTGTGAAATAAAGAGTAGGCCTATACATCTACGACAAAATATACAGCCTTGAAACAAACGAAAAAAGATAGGATAGCTCAATGAACTTTCAAATCGAAAGATGGCAAGAATTTTTTTTTTAAATAATGTCATGGCTATATAAAATTCTACTAAGGAATGATGGAATTAAGTTCAAATTACCATACCTAGTGTATCATTAAAAAGGGTAGAGGCCTTTGAAGATAAACTGTTTTGACTATCCATTGCACTCGTCAACCTTTTTTACTGCCTATTTCAAAATAAAATAGAGGGGAAAAAAGGGGGGAAAAGGGAGTGGGGGTGGGGGTGGGGAGAGATCCCAGGTATGTTCCTGAAAGTCTGTAATGGTCATGACGTTTCAAATACCACAGGTGTCAAAACCGTCAAGCATGTAAGTCATCCATTTGGAATAATTATCAATAAAACATTCTCTTGACACTAATTCTTTCTGGAACATGACCTGACAACTGAGCACGGTAAACGATACAAATCTGGCCAAGACATGAAGACCAATACTAATGGAGTAGTGTACTCGCTGGACCATAGCAAAAAAAAAGACCTAAAGAATATAATGATATGGATTTATACCTCATTCTTTGACACCTCTGTGAAATACCACCAAAGTGCAAAGTTCAACTCCGTACAATATATTTAACGTCAGAACGTGCAGCGCGCATGGTTATTATACAAAATCAAATCCAGTGTTGTACTTCTGGATTGTGACAAGATTTCTGAAAATCCACACCCTCATGCTATAGAATGAGTACTGTAATTTCCAGCACAGAATAAACTGTGACGTGTTAACTCAGGCAAACTCGGTAAAGACAGACCTGTCGACTATCGGAAAGACAAGATGTTCGGATCAATGACCACCAACTGCGGAGTATTCATGCTTCATATTTCCCACACCATCAAGTTCATAAATCATCTCGCACACTCGATGGTTCTTGAGAACAACAACGCCAATTGTGGTGCCTCTACTGAGCTGACCCACCAGCAAACAGAAATGGGTGATAAAAGGAAAGGGAGGGAAGCAAAGCAAAGCCAAACCTGTCATCAATCTTCATACCTGACCAAGAAACCTCCGACGGTCGCTGTCTGTTTCCGCTAAAAGCTCTGTTGACCTTCCACAGTACCGAACATAACGTCTCGGTGAAACGACGAACGGAACGGAACAAGCAACCACTTCTTAAGACCCGACCCCAAAAGAATTTTAAACTGTAATTGTCACTAGCCACAGAGGCCATTTATCACCATGTCAATGACGCGACGGCGGAGTGTTCGAACACCAGACTTGGAAGCTAATCCATCTATTCTTGACAATGAATGCTCCCCGTGGCGATGATCCTTGACAATCGATCCTACCCCAAGAAGAAGGAGGAAAAAAAAAGATCAGTGGGAGACAACGGTTTCATGAAAAACAAAGAACATGTATTCTTTATCTTCTTCCATGTCGAGGGCAGTCTCTTCCTGCATCCCATCAATAAAAACAAGTGAAAGAAAAACAAGACCCTGTAGATATCTAGTTCAGATGCTCATGACAGATGATGATCCTGTGCGTCCGGGACGCCGTCCACTCACACTCGGCTTGCTCCATTATTGCACGCAACTAACAAAATGCTGATCTGCAAATACATGGTATTTACAGAAACAGGGAAGATCGTGAGAAATAAATGTGGAAAGAACTTGACAGTGGTCGAAATCTGGCTGGACAGTTCTACCTACAGAATGTTGGAATAAAGTTCAAATTACCATGACTAGTATAATCCTGGAAAAAAAACAAGGGTAATATGTGTAACGTTTTTTGAGTTGAGAGGTCAAACATGTAAACCAAAGACACTTATAAGCATAGATGCCACTGATGTCACTGGCAGCTTGAGCGTAAGGAAAATAACCCCCAAAAAACCCACCAAAACCACGAAGTGGTATACTAACGAAATCATCTTCATGACAGATGTCTGTGAGTGTATATCTGTGTTCATTGCAAAGGCACGACAACGTGGCATCAGACATATTAATGACAATACGAGAAAGAACCAAATCGCATGCAACTACACCTTGACGAATAAAGATCAGACTAGAAATTCTACCAACAGCGCCAACCAACCACCTGTGAAGTCACAAGCCCCAATCCACTGTACTTGGTACTTCATTTTAGCCTGATGTATAATTTTCTGATACACCGCCACCTATACCTTGCAGTCCTCCACTGAACTGTGTGACCAAAAATTAATCTACAGTACGAATCTCTGTTTTTCTGTAATTACTCTTTCTTGCTGATATTGTTTGCAGATATGTTCGCAGTCATATGCCCAAAATAATAATTAAATCGAGAGCTGATCGGTCAACCAGCTCAAAAACGGCTCAAAGTACCTGATCTTCGTAAACAGGAAGACAACAGCAGTCACCTTGTGTCCAATAACATGCCCACAGTTTACGATCCCATGTAACGCTATACTCCCATAACTAGTCTATCTCACCCGATCATAAATAATCCACTACCAGCCGAGTTAATTAAGGTGGGCAGAGAACACGACCTTGAATATCCTTACCCTAAATGGGAAGTAAGGCCATTAACCTGTGCAAATGAACTGTTTTGGAAGCCACTTCAGATTTTGCAGGACTGTAGGTGGTGTCAAATAGGTAACGCAAAAGACGTTTAGGTTTGATCTTTCGCAGTAAACTGGAAAGAGCTACCTTGATTGTCCTTGAATTTCTAAAAGAACAAGATGCACTGACAAGAAATGGGTCATTTTGTGCTAGGAAAATGATGCTAAGTGAAAGGAAGATACATGTATATATATACGTCCGTGTTCGGCGAATTTATGGTGAAAAATCTAAATACAATAGGACCTCACAAACTCAAATTCCAGAAGACTGTTTCAGCTTAGTTTACTATAAGCAGAGTTTACATAAATGTACACTTGAATTATATTAACAAATTATCCATCTACACTTCATTTTGTACTGTTACCTGTCACACATCAGTCCTTCCATTACTACATATTGTATTATCTTCGTTCACGATTAGAAGTCATCCAGCAACCAGATGCTTTCTTTCTTTCTTTCTTTCTTTCTTTCTTTCTTTCTTTCTTTCTTTTTTTTTGTACTTTCGAGTTCGCGAGAAATTTGAGAGCCAGGATAAAATTTGACACAGACGCTATGGGATTATGAGACCAGAGCATCAAGAAACGCATTCGGGGTTTTCCAGTACACGAGATTCCAGGTTCTGAAGTCCTCGGCTAATTAAAACACGAGGGTTGAAAGAAATATTTGTCGAGGTCCAGCTCCCATGCATTCATTAAACCTTCATAATTTTAACGTCGGAACAGCCCTGGTATGTTCTACATACTTTCCATTCTTTTGGCACATGAGGGGGCTATCACTACAGTCTCCCTGATGCTTTCTCTCACCTTGGCGACATGCACTAAAGAAAAGGGGTAGTTACTGCCTTCGCTGGGCCAACTACACCGAGTCCAATACTCCTTAAGATTCTCTATCACTTAGCACTAATTCAGTCGTCTCTGCATTCCTCTGCGATACATTATTCAGCCTCTTAATCTGATGCCTGCTGCTTTCTCGGTACTGACACACCTTACGGAAGCTGCTAAGTGAATCGTGGCCCTTGTTTTCGCATCATCAAGGTTTAATGGTGCACTTGGATTACCATAAAATAAAAAGGTGCTAGACAACATCCCACATCATCACGTGCAATGGCGTTTCCATCTAGCTAATAACTCGCGTGAGTGCAGTGTATGCAAACATGATTATAAACATCATCTCAACTTTTACTCACTCACAGGTAGATGATGATTATGATTGTGTGCGTGTGAGGTAAAGAGAATGTGCGTGAGGTACGAACTCTGATGGCAAGATTTTTGAGCACGGGGCGCTGCGATATCAAAAGGCAGTATAAAGACTGTTTGGAAGTACGAGGTGTATTTACAAAGAACAGAGATCAAAAGTTCAAAACGCACTGTGATTCGGGAAGGAAAAAAATACTCAAGAACTTTGCTTTACTGTCCTCCTTTGATCCGAATTTAGTGCGTGCGTTTTTCTCTACTTCGCCGACAAGATTTCACAGGAGTTAACAAAGGCTCCGAAAAAATAGAAGGGGTGAGCTGGAATAACGCACAGTGAGTAAAAAAACAAGAGAGAGAGAGAGAGAGAGAGAGAGAGAGAGAGAGAGAGAGAGAAAGAGAGAGAGAGAGCAGCGCCATTACTTAAAAAACAAAGTGTAATGCATCATTACAAACCTATATATTACGAAATGTAATTGAGTCTCTCAGGAATTCCAACACGGAACAACTGACAAAGCTGCTGTTTTTAGAAGGGAAGCCAACAAAACGTGTGAAAATGAATCGAAGCTATTATGCATTATGACACGTTGCCAGCAATAACAACTGTCGGCACGCGAGGTTTAGTTGAGCGCAATACTGACTCAGACATGTGAATTGAGTTCTTATGTTCGTGGAACTGTCAGAGTCGTATTTACATAACATATCTCTTCTCTTTCTTTGGACGGAATTTATTGCCCACAGCTCCGATACATAACACATGCCCAACTTAGCATATGGTTCATAATAGCAGTTAGTTCTGCATCGGTGACAACTCCTGCTCATTTGCCTAAATTGCATGCGCTTAAGAAAGCACCATTAACATGCAGTATTCATTTCTAGTAAATGGAGAAGCTTATACGCTCTTTCCGTCTCGCTGGGGGCATGTACATAAAAAGTATTTTCAGCAGCTCGGTCTTTTGACTAGCAGAAATGTTAACCGATTTAGTTTTATGTCGTCGTGGATTCCACTGATATCACTGATTCTGATCTGTGACGACGAGACAAAGACAAGGAAGGAGAACAAAATGACAAGAACAAAAAATGGCAACTGCCCGAATGCCGTGACATTCTTGACAAAATGCAATGGCTGACTACTTGAATGCCGTGACATGCAGGACAAAATGCAATGGCTGACTACTTGAATGCCGTGGCATGCCTGACAAAATGCAAAGGCTGACTACTTGAATGCCGTGACATGCTTGACAAAATGCAATGGCTGATTACTTGAATGCTGTCACATGCCTGGCAAAATGCAATGGCTGACTGCTTGAATATTGTGACATGCTTGTCAAAAAGTAATGGATGATTGCCATAGTGGAATGAATGCCCGAAGTTCCAGTCTATTACGGATCATTATGGAAGTGATATGTATGTGCGTATGGCCTTTCCTGGTGCAACGATTATACTGCAGCACTGTATTTTACAAATTGGAATCAAATGGGAATGTCATATCTGGTTCGTAACGTGCAATACCCTGGTAACACAGGAAAGGCCACATGTACATGCCTCCCTCTGCCAAAACGGTTCATAGGACTGGAACAGTTGAAAATAAAAACTCCCTATAATACGATGCACTGGGGAACATGTTATCCCAAAACAGAACAACGATATTATTTACAAGGAAAGAATGGGGATTTATACGAGTTATGTAAAAGATCTTAAAGAAAATGTGCAAATGAATTGCACAGTGAGAATTGCTAGTCGTGAAGTGGAGTGTTTTGGTGTTTATATTCGTGTCTTGTGCTGTTCCACCGAATTCTTCATTATTACGTATTATTATTATAAATGTATTATTATTATTGTTATTATCTATTGTATGTCACTCACCTACGTGACATAGTTGTGATCTGGAATTTTTTGAAGTAAAGGTCAAGTTGTTCAACACTGGGTTAGAGTCCGTAACCAGGAAGCGGATAAGGTTGACTTCAACTGTCTAAGCGTTTGAACTAAGAAATTAGAATTAAATCCTATTTCCGAAGCTTCGAAGAGTCTGACAAATTTCTTGAACTTAAGTTCGCCAATCAGTTTGGCAGCGGATTAGAAACCCAGATGTGTCCACCAGACTTGGCCAATAATAGGATTTCGTAGACGCATTCAAGATCGGGTGAGCCGTGGACAAAATGTGCACAACAAATCAGGTTGAGCTTATGGCCATAAACTGGGATTGGGTGCTTGGCTATGACATATCACGCCCAGCAAGGCCCAAACATTTCCGCTGCGGGTGATGAGTTCCCCAACTGGTCTCTGTGGCCTATCAAGAGCCTCGTGATCCACGTCCGTTGACTGCTAAAATGCAACTGCATTATCGTCTGCAAGTATTGTGGTTGACACTGTGACTTGAGTCTTGCTTTTCAAAAGGATCTGCACTATAGTTTCGCTCTTTGCTACCATAGAGCTTGGATCACTTGATCTTTTACCAATCCTATTATGATAATCCCAGTTGAGCACTCCCACAAGAGGCCCACGATCATATAAGTAGGTCGACGAGTCCCAACTTGTTGAATGGAGATGAGTTAGCACAGTAATCTTCAGGCACTATAGATCCATCATTGATCATGTTAGTCTTCATGACCTATTATGGGTAATCCACACAATGGCTTGGCACGAACACTGAAATAATGACCTGTCCGCTAGTACTATGATCCACATAATCGTTTTACGACCCGACGCGTTTCTGAAAAATCGGCGCTTGTTTGACAATCGATTCTTGAATCGGGCGAATCATGCCGAGTTATGGCACTTGTTCTGTGTGCACAAGGGGCCATAACTTCGTGGGAAGTGGCGATTACTCCTGTGGCGCGCCACTTCATCCCATGGACATCAGTTGTCGCGCCCTGCCCGCTGGGGGTTAATCCTGTGGCCATTACCGTTATGAGGAGACCTGGACACCACATGCCCGCAACTCGCCACACATTCCACGAAACAGGTGAGAGCTATAGAGCCCTCAATCACAGGTCAATAAATTTTGATTTGTGATCTTGGCGACGACTGACCACTGTGCGTTATGGGGGATGAGTTGGATCAATCGTTATTGTGTACTGGACAAAGTAGGATAAAGAGGAGCTCGGGCGTCCATGCCAGGACATGTCGGAGAGAGAGAGAGAGAGACAACCCTGGCAGAGCTAAGAAAGGCATCTCAGCGGCGTTTCATTTGTAAGCGAAAAGAGACTTCCCATAGCCAGTTTGATGGAAAATGAAAGTGAGTGGGACATTGAAGGGTAGAAGTAGCAAACCATAAAGATGACAGCTAGAATTAGTCCAGGATTGGAAAAGAACTCCAGGGGCACTCAAAGAATGGCGACCTGGAAAATTGTAAACTCTTTATCTGAAAGAATACCATATCAAAGACCTGTGAAAAGATACCAGCAATGTCTGCCATTTTTTAAGTGTCTTTTTCAATACCTTATTAAGTTTGATTCGACTGAAAACGAAAAGTACCCTTTTTTTTTTTTTTTGGTTTGGTCTTCCTTATTGCCTTGCAGTTCTTACGGTCGGAAAATGAAAATCATACAGCGTGAACCATCCCTATAAAACAGTAGGTTATCCCATTATAGACTAACTATTAAAATTTCAGTATCTCTATATTACTTTAGAGCTGACTTCTCTCTCTCTCTCTCTCTCTCGCCCTTTCTCCCCCCTTTTTTGTTTTTTTGTTCCCAGGGAGAACAGACTGTCTATTAGAAAACTAACATTTTTTTCAGCCGACTATTTCTCCTCAAATACATCCCTGAACCTATAACTTCTAGTAATCCAGCTAGACTAAGAGCTCCCTTCTCCCAGATGGCCCGTCACATTGCCAGTCCCTTGTCTACTCTCAGCATTTTCTACACTGTTAATGGATTCAAACTTCAGGCCTTAACGGATCAAATGTTCAAAGTACGATAATCAAGAAAATGTCTCTACCAGAAAAGGTCATCCGTCTGAACTGCCATTGAATAGGGCCAGTTTCATTAAAGGCAAGAGATAGTCTAGACATGGTCTTTACTCTCTGTCAGTCATCAGATCTTAATTATTCTGCTATATGAAAACACAGAGACACAGAGAGAGAGAGAGAGAGAGAGAGAGAGAGAGAGAGAGAGAGAGAGAGAGAGAGAGAGAGAGAGAGAGAGAGAGAGAGAGAGAGAGAGACAGAGAGAGAGCAGAGATAACGGACGCAAATGATGAATAGTAGCAGAAATGCCATTTGATAATTTTACTCAACAAAAGAATAAAAAAAAGATCGACTGCCTTCCCTTTCCCCCCTTTTTTCCCTCTCTTCAAAAAGTCTCCAGCAATGAGGCATCACAAAGAGACGACGACTCGGGAGGTGCGTCTAAAGCAAAACAGACTCTTCTTCTTACTTCAGCACTAATCTTTCATATTTCGTCCTGGATTAAGTTTTCTTAGACTAGATGATTTTATATTTAAGTGCGGTATTCTTTAACCATGCTTTTTGGTCATGTGATAAAGGTTAAGGATTTTTTTATTCCGGCATCATCACACTCCTTTCCTGATCGTCCTTGTGGTCTACATCCTAAATAACACAAACCCTTTCTTTCTTCCCTTCTAGACGGAATCGCTAACTGTATCAACCCAGTCCATAACTGTTTCAACTTAGTCACTGATTCTCCAAACTGGGCCGCTCTCCTCAATTTCCGCCCTCACCTCTGAACCCCCCCTTTTTTTTTTTTCATTAAACATACCCAACTAACGACCCCATCGTGGAAACACCCCGCTACCACATCGACAGGGCAGAGAGATACGTGCGTGAATTAATTATTCAAGGCGCAGCAGTGCACTATGGAAATGGGAAAAACGTTAACGGGACAGCCAACCTGGCCACCCGGTCCCCGCCTTGGGTAGTGAACGAGTAAGATCATTCCCGACTACTGATTTTCGATACTGATATTAAAATAATTTCTTGCTCTGATATCCCGACTATTATATTATGGTATCGTTTCAATCTTATTTCGACTTTTTCAATATGTCTTGAAACTTTCGATGCTAGCATTGGTACAAACTGGAAAAGAAATTAACGTGGAAACACGAATGGAAATTGTAAAAGAACTCTTCAAAGATTCTCCAGCAACTCTTGCATATCGTTGTTCGGAAGCAATATCTGCCAAAAATTCAAAATTTACAGGAGAGGTAAAAACTGTCTCCTTTTCGTAAAATTAATTGCACTAAGAACGCTCTACTGGTGAATGCGGTCTAATGTGTGATACAGTTCAGTCTTTTGAGTTAGGTCTTACTGGCTACTGTCAAATAACAGATCGATCGATTTTGTCACTAACATTCTTTCATGTCAGGAAAGAACAAGAACTTTCTCATTAGTGATATTCTGTAAGTGCATGAACAAGTGCGTGCAATATACCAATACGCGCTTCCATCGGTGAATTACATACGAAATGCTTCGCATCGTACCATGAAACTATCAACGCTAGAGATCTGAGATCTTGATACAATGTGCGCTATCTTGCGAAAATCGGTCGGGAAGCATTTATCGGGGTATTGCATCCAAGCGCTGATATTATGTGTCACAAAAGAGCATGTCAAATAATCTAGATCACTAGCCCAGCTACGGCTGTCTAGTGTTAGAACTGTCTCGGAAAATAGACTTCTGATCCTTCTCCGACCCCTATCTATACCAAGTCCACCAAAGTCAAAATATAGGTACCGGAAATATATGAAAACTCTGAAATGGATCTTTGGCCTGTCGTGAACCGAATCTCAAAACAGAGCTATAATCGATTCTTTCCTAATATCGTATCTATTTCGCTACCCACAGCAGCACGAAGACTGAGTATTCGATTCGGGTACCAGCCCGCCATGACTCCAGGGTAGACGCCCTATATTGGATGAGCACCCTGGGACGTGCACATCTGACCGACACGATAGAAGGTGACAATAGGGCATTGACAGAGCTCGTGCTGCGACCCACGGTAGTTTTAACTGGTGACGGTTCGGGAGCGCCATGCTGTGGCACTAGAGTCGTAGCAGTCATTGTTGCGTCATTGTTAGTTTTAAGTGCTTTTAAACGGTGGGTGAATTAATAGACAGGTTTCAAGGCGGAAGAGA
>JAWQUT010000211.1:1234886-1242386 GCA_033807755.1 Ellobium chinense
TCATCAAGGAGCAGATAATCCCCTACATCTTGCATGATAACGACATGATGAGTAAACATGAGCACCGCAAACGACAGAATACGGTGTATATTATGCTCGTCACCTCCTAAGCAAGGTACCACCGTACCGACAGGTCTGCGGATCATTTGCCGCAGGTCTGAGGATCGTTTGCCCCACATCTCCGGTCGTTGGCAGATTCCAGGCTAATGTACCTTTGTCGTAATGATCATATCCGTGGCTTTTCCTACGATTTTGGGTGGCATTTCGCACTAACAAAAGGTATTGCCAAGCTTGCAACAATTAGACTGACAGATCTCGACGGAACGAGGCGCATCCAAAGTGATTACCATACGTACGTATGCTTTTATAAGAATCTCTTTAGTTCTTAGTAATACTGAAAAGGGAGAAATGATGAGAGGTTACGAGTACTGGTAACTAATTATTTTACCTCTGTCCTGACCATCTCGGACATCCTCCCCACCCATCCACCCTAAGAAACAATACTCCATTTATTTTTCATGGCGTTTGAGAAAACTATAAGGTTGCATACTTTATAACTTAATGATAAGTGCACGGTCTTTATCGATAACACAGATAATCTTATCGTACTCAAAGAGAAAGAGAGATATGATAATTATATTGTTCCGACCTTGCCCTCGTAGGGAGAGAGTAAAAAAAAAATATGAAGAGGAAGAATATGAAAGCAAAAGAAGGAAAATAAGAGCATTCTCTATTAAACATGTTTGGTTTTCCACTATCCTATCGAAAATTACATCTTGATGATTCTAGACTCTTCGAACTTTCTGCACAATAGCCTATTTTCTCCTCTCTACCATGTGCAAGCCAGGCCGCAAATTTCGCATTTTCCCGATACCAGATCATTGCTCCCTTACACTTTCTTCATTTCAAAGGCTATACCACTGATAGATGTTTCATCTTTTCGCAGATGTGCAGCAGCGCTGATCCACACAGATCTACCAGATGAATCGACGGCTGCAGGTGTTCCTGCAATGATG
The DNA here is from genome assembly GCA_033807755.1 of Ellobium chinense. NCBI lineage: Eukaryota > Metazoa > Mollusca > Gastropoda > Ellobiida > Ellobiidae > Ellobium > Ellobium chinense. The sequence continues at coordinate 1,235,903 of JAWQUT010000211.1, forward strand.
AGAAGGTATCGCTGCATATGTCGCATTGGCAAACGTCTATTTCAAGCAAGATAATGTTGTTGATGTTGGGGGTGGGAGGAGGAGAGAAAGAGACTGGCAGAAGCTGCGTCAAAAGCAAGGTACGGTATATTAGACTGAAGTGTCCCAAGGTATCCAATGAATCTTTACTAATGACATGTTCGAGGATCGGAGATCAATATCATGAATTACTCTTGAGTGAATATTGCTTAATGTTATTCCACCTAAATGTCGAGGACTGCAACCTAACAATAGAAAAGCATATCACAACTTGAAACAGTAGTTGTGGCCCTCAAAAGACTGTTTTGATGGCCAGACAATGACGATTATAATCTCTGAAGACAGTCTGAACTTTCCGAAGTTTTTGTCACAAAGACGAAACAGATGGAACAAAAAAGTTGGCAGATATCGTCAGGGCTGTGGGAAGAAATTCAACACATAAACGCCTGTTTTCTTGACATAGTGTGCGAAGGTCTTGAGACTGATTTTGGCCGGTAGAGAGAGAGAGAGAGAGAGAGAGAGAGAGAGAGAGAGAGAGAGAGGTTGAAAATTACATGGGACAGGAGTCTCTCCTCCCCAGTGCTTCTGACAGTCTGGATATATTGCCCCCTCGAAGAATTTCCTAATACCTAAAATCGACAGAAAAAGCGATTGCAAGGAAGTGTCATGGGAGAAGAAGGAAGACAAGAAGGGATGAGCGCCGTTCTCAAACTGTCATCTTAAGTCCCAGTAGCCACTTCGCTTACACTGAAACACGACTCACGACGACCAACGGCCTGAAAGAGAAAAAGATGATGTCTGGGCTCGAGTATGAATAAAAACACTACAGAGCTGGGGAAAGGGAGAATACTAGTCTAGTAAAAACAATAAAAAATGAAGAGGACCAACATCAAAGAAAGGCGTCCCACTGCGCAAAAAAGATGAAACATGACTGAGTACTACGGAACATCAGTATCCACAGCTTTCGTTTTTCCTTCGTTTTATTGAAAAATCTCACCAACGTCCCGTGACCCTTTCTTCTGTGTTCCTTATCCTAATGAAACTAACGAGGCACATGCCAGGTTCCCAGTGGTTCTCTGAAGACCAACGGGCTCTTCTCTAGTCTCTTCCTTTCATTTCCAGGCCTTCGGCACAAAGCCTCGTCCGTCCGGCCGCCTGTTTGAAAGTTCATTTATAACGAGATTTCATTTTTCTAGGTCAAAACAACGTGCCGGGAGGTTTTGTTTTTCATGTCTTTGTTTTTGTAGTATGCTTAGTTGATGTGTTTGAAGACGCTTGCCATAGTCAGTCAGACAACAGACGAAACGTTTTTCTTTGATGGCACCGTGTGGCGAAGAAGTGGTACTCAACAAACATTAGCATGTGCGGTACACTGCTTGCGTATCGTCAAGAATAGGGTCATTTCTCGCGAGCCGATCATTTCAAAGAAATACTTTAAAAAGAAACCGGGTAAAGGTCACACGGTTAGAACTACAGCGCTAAAGGAAGGGGTAAATAAATGGTAAATAAAAGAAACAAGTGCCGTAAACTGATAGGTCTCTCAAAAGTACAACGGAGTGGTGCCTCCTGCAAGGAGACCACATTCTAACCCCTTCCAGGTGGCCTGATTTTTTTCTTTGGGATACGGGAAGCGTGCGGTGGTGGGGTGGGGGGTTGNGGAAGGGGGATGAGAGTGCGGGATTAGCCACCTATTTGGCTCCTGCAATAGAATTATCAGAAAGTCAAGGACACACGTTCGCTTCCGAGAAAATAAGTTTTTATTTCTTCATCCAAGAATGGCTGGAGTCGGTCATTGATTTTATACGGAAAATGACAAAGGACTGACCTGTATTCACGTTGCCTATCAAGATGCCGGATTTTGAGTTGTGTTTGGTTTACCCAAGTCTAAAGAATATTAAGTGTATGTTATGGTATAAGGGTTCAAGACTCGATCTATTCACCGGAAACTTCAACCAAATGTTTTTGGTTTTTGTTCTCGGTGGTTGAGGCAGTATGAATATTGAAAGCGGATGCTCAGACAGATCTGAAACTGCTGCACTTTCCGTATTAAGTTCTGGTCATGCTTAAAGGATTTAGATTAGTTTTATGATCTTAAAAATAAAACTTAAAAACTGGCCTAATTCACCCCTCCGAAAAGCTTACAAAAAACCCCCCAAAAACCCAACCTTTCCACGTCACTAAACTAGGCAAACTGACGTCCACTTTTAATTTACTTCCCACTTCTATTTTCAACGCACAACATTGTTTCCCACTATCTGTCAACATTACTCAAGTCATCAAAACATTTCTGCCGCGTTCCAGGGCGGGATTAGTTGTCCTGGATGGTTGATTCGGAAAGATGTAGTAGATGTTGAAGAGAACCAGTCTACTGCAGATCTATACCTTTCCGAATCGAGTTCCGGACAAAAAGTCCCGAACACCGGATACCTGACGTGACATGCTATAATATTAACAACATCATCATCGGTGTTCGACTCTACAAACCTCGTGACCATGTGGAGAAGGAGATAATGGGATACATAGCGACGCTTTACAAGCCTGTAACTGTGTAAAACCGAGATAAGGAGTTACATGAATTTTTACAGTCCATCCAGCAATATCGATTTTGCCTCAACACGGCTAATATTGTTTGCTGAGAAAATGCACCACACACCCACCCACACTTCCACACAACACATTAATTCCCTGTTGTTTCGACCAGAGCGGGATCCGCATCAAGTGACTTCTCGTGCGCTCACTACAGCGCCATTTTTATGTTGGGCGAGAACGTGAGAGAAAGGGAGCTCTGATCATGGCGCAACCTAAAAAAAAACAACAAAAGGGCACAATACGGCTGTGCTATCGACCGCCTAAATACAAAAAAAAAAAATTATTAAGTTTGTTCCCCCAGATTTCTCGTGGCTGCAGTGTTTACTATGAGCTCAGTTCTCCCCTTAGTATTTCTCCCTTGCCCTACAAAAAATGGCGTTCTATCGAGCACGACTCCCGTTTTAGGCGAATACGACAGCATAAGCTCTAGTGTTATTATCTCCATAAAGCAGAGCACCGACATGCCTCGTTACAACATGACCTGCTAAAGCAAACACAGCCAATTTGCTGACATTTAGATACAAATGGGATTGTAACAAAAGGATAGCAAACAACATGCTCTGGACGTGCGCATGTATGGAGATGAACGAGAAGGATACAGCAAGAGGCAATATGACATTTAGACGTTGCCGAGATAACGCATAGGTCGGAAAATATTCATGTACTGATCGTTTCTCAACAGTTACTGCGTTCAAAAAAGAGTCACAGAAGAGCAAATCCGAGTTCTTTAACCTGTAAATCCACTACGTTTCATACTGGGCTATGTATTCCTCTTGAGAAGGTGCATGCAAACTATTGTTGTCGGGAGAAAGCGGGTAGCCTATGGAATGTAAGTCTATTTTTATTTACTTGTTTTTCGATCTTTGGGACGCGTTATTGTGTAACTGCGTGAGAGCTACATCTAAGGATTTCCTACCAGGATACGTATTTCCGGAACAGTAATGGGGTCAGGGTGGCTTACATGGTATTTCGTTGGTGTATGTGTGTGGGGTGGGGGTTGTGTGAATTTTTACATTAGAGCTAGGAAGCACACAATATAAAAATCTACAGGAACACTGATCTCTCTGCTTCCATTATTGCGAACCACATTGTTTCTCTCTGACGTGACTATGGCAGCCGTGCTTGTCGACTGCGTGTTGCTACGTCCTACGAGTTCTTTTGAGAGTAATAGTCCCTCTCCAATGAAGGCGTTTCGCGACCTCCAGGAAACAGCTATTAATGTTTCTGTATATAATTTTTATTCCGTGCTAAAGAGTGGAATATTCCCTACAAGGTGCACGCACAATTTATTTAACATTTTGCACGACTCTGAGGCAACAAATGCCATTAGACCTCTTTTCGAGGAGAATTATCGTGCGGATTAAAACGTCCTGGAGTGGGATGGTGCCAGCGTGGCAGCTGACCCATCTGCCCAATGGTTAAGCCATCCCTGACTATTCATCACTGACTCATTTGTGCGTCGGAAAAAAAGCAATTCGACTCTTTTCGCATAATTATAACCGGCCAGGCTGACTTGACTTCTCATATGAACTTGGCCGGTCCCATGCGAAGACCGACGAATGTGCGTATCGTCCGTTTTGACGAAAAATATAGTATTCTATTATCATAAGCTGTGAGTATATTCGAGGTTTTTCATCAAACTTGAAGGTTACATATTATCGGCAGTTCGGTATAACTCCTTCACCCAAAATATCTGCAATCCACACTGCAAGCACAGAGCATCTTCGTTTATTACCACATTCGCTAAACTATGCACCTGTCAAAGGACCCCTTACTAAACGCAAACCTGCGCCCATTACAATACATGAAGTGGTTTTGTCTGTCTTGAAATAATGATTTTTTTTTTTAAAAAACCGCACACTCTTTATCAGGTTCTTGTCTTTGTACTAATTCTGCATGTAAACCGTCTTGGCTGGGGGTCTTACAGAGTCTACCGCACTTAATGAAAACACACCTGTTAAGTGCTTCATGCAGTCCTCAAACATGTTAAGAATGCGTCCAAGCAAGAGCTTTACTGACTGGTAACAAGCACTTTAGGAGGGAAAAGAGGGCACTGGATACTAATACAATAGTCGCCGACTGCAAATATTATAAAGGTCGATTTGCATTGTTGTTATTAACACCAGTCAGTTTCAATGTCGATGCTTTCTTTAGTGCAGACAGTCCGATGGCTGCTACCGGACAATCGAGAGCAAATTGGAGTGTCACAGCAGTTTCCAGAGATGGACGGATGAATCATGGGGGCAATGGACCCAGAGTTACGCACCTTTCTAGGATCCAAGGGGCCCCGTCCCTATCAAGGACCTATGAGCCCCAAGTCATTTCTCCGTCGTGGAGGGCTCCCACATCACATTAATTTGTTCCTGTGACTTTCGTATTTACTGTTCACCATAATTCTGACCCAATCCGACTGCATTCTAAATTCTAACGAGCCAATGAATTGAGCATCTCTCAAACCTAATTCATGCTTATGAGATTTTTTTTGGGNGGGGGGGGGGGCGGAAGGTGTAAAACGTTGAATACCCACATGACGTGACCAGGGTTTTTGGAGTATTATAAAGAATGATGGCAACCCCTGATGACATGTAAACAGTAATGCAGATCAGTAACGATGGAAAGGTAAGAACCTTCTCTGAAACTATAAGCTGAGTATCAGCAATTTCTCATGCTTGCTCATTGTTCTGACTCCAGTGTGTGGTTGTCAGTAAATCTATGGCTTCGTATACACAGGAGCACATCAGGTCACAGGATGATAATCAATATATATATATTTCGTCTTGTTTTTTCCTTTTTTTCCGGAAATGCCTTACCGTGCGCGTGTTATCGCGTTCTCCACTGCACACTAGTGATAATCTTGATTAAATACTGTACATTACACTGGGGTGGCCTCCCATGAAATTACAATATTTCGTTTTGCGCTTTACACTCGTGAGCTTGTATCTTCGTAAACAAACACACGCTTTCCTCATGCTTTTATCGAGCTTTATCTGCCCAGATTCTCCAAGGGCTGGGTCAACAGAGAGATAGGTTCTTTCGAAATGTGGAGTCAAAAGAGACAAACTACGCCAACTGAGAGAACACAGAGAATAAATGAAAGAGATAATGTGTCATGCATAAAATAAAGGTGATGCTGTTTCTTGAAGACGCTCGGTGCCAGACTTCTGTCTGGCTTCCAGAGGCCAAGAATGCTACCTGTTGGTGCAGTCGTGGTTGTAGATGGTGGTGGTGGTGGTGGTGATGGTGTTGTTATTGGGGATGATGGATGGTGGAACTTTCATGCTCACGTTGGATAAAAATATTAAAGATGAGGGAACGATGATGCTGAAGATGTCATATCCTTTTCATGGACATGGGCGTCAGGATGTGACCATAACGTAAGACCTACTCTATGGCCAAAAAAGAGAAGCCATAAGAGTACAGCAGGTATACTGTAATACAGTGGAAATTGTATATGACGATATCGTTTGTTCATTAGAATAGCTGTGGCCATTGACACAGAGATCGCCTTACACAGATTGAATCTCCCCGTTAAGTAATGAAGTAAACTATCTCCTCTGATTTTCAGATTAATATACTTGGTCGTAGGAAGTAATTAATGTCTGTTGCCTGGTGCATGATACTGCAAATTATTAATATCATGGATGAAGATCCCTACTCTGTAATTGAGAAGGTAGGCACGGTCGTGTTAAATAGGTGGTCCCCAAATGAAGCCATATATATAAGAAATATGAATGGTCGTCCCTGAGACCTGGTCTCCACAATAGATGGTCGCAATATAGAAGTGACTGCCAGACCAGGTTTAGTTTACTATACATAAAGGCAGCCATACTTATTACCAAAATTCTATCTCCTCTCCTTTCCATTACTTAACCTAACA